>JAOPJI010009391.1:0-17765 GCA_027122695.1 Merluccius productus
GGTCTCCTTATAGGCTACAATTGTCCCAGAGCACTCTTTCCTATGCAAACCATACAAGGCAAAGATAATCAGCCTTACGCTGTCCAAACAGAGTTAGGGTGGAGCATTGTTGGCAGTTCAGCATCTTCCCCTGACACAGGTAACTTTTGTCATCGTGTAGCCGTAAAGGAAATCCCCTCAGTAACTCCCATTGATGCAGTTCGTGCACTAGAGAGAGATTTCAAGGATGTTCATGAAAACGACAAAATAGTGTCCCAGGATGATCTCATCTTCCTTGACAAACTTAAAGCTGGCATAAAGAAGAATGAACAAGGACATTATGTAATGCCATTGCCCTTTAAGGAAAGGCCGTACATGCCTGACAACAGATACCTTGCAGAGGTCAGACTCAGCCACCTCAAAAGAAAATTCGCCAAAAATGAGAGATATAAGGATGATTATGTGAAGTACATGAATGACATAATCAAAAGAGGTGATGTAGAGGAAGTTCAGGAAGATGAAACTCTTGGTGAGAAATGGTATATACCTCATCATGGTATCTATCACCCAAAGAAACCTGATAAGTTGCGTGTTGTTTTTGACTGCTCAGCTAAATATAGGGGAACCAGCCTTAATGAACACCTTCTCACAGGACCAGACATGACGAACAGCTTAACAGGTGTTCTCTTACGCTTTAGACAGCATGAAGTAGCGCTAATGTGCGATGTAGAAAAAATGTTCCATCAATTCAAAGTGCAAGAGAGCGACCGCAACTACCTCCGCTTCTTATGGTGGAAAAATGGAGACCTGAGCATGCAACCAAGAGTATATAGGATGACGGTACATCTCTTTGGTGCAGCATCCTCACCAGGATGTGCAAATTATGGACTAAAGCACCTAGCCAAGGAGTACAGTCTTACCTATCCAGTCGGTGCTCAGTTCATAGCAAGAGATTTTTATGTGGATGACGGAGTAACTAGTGCAGAAACAGTGGAAAAGGCCATACAGTTGGCACAAGAGGCTTGTCATTTATGTGCTGAAGGTGGTCTCCGGCTACATAAGTTTCTATCGAACAACAAGGCTGTTCTAAGCAGTATACCAGCGTCAGAGCAGGCCACAGACACCAAAGCAAAGGACCTTGTTTTCAGTGAAATGCAAACAGAGAGAGCGCTTGGCATTCACTGGAACCTTGAGAAGGATTGTTTCACATTCAACATTACACTGAAAGAGCAGCCCCCCACACGGCGTGGAATATTATCCACTGTTGCCTCGATATACGATCCCTTGGGATTTGTTGCCCCCTAGCTGCTCTCAGGAAAAGCGATACTGCAAGAAATGTGTCGGCAGGGTAGTGGTTGGGATGACCAGCTGCCTGAGCATCTAAAACCACGGTGGGAGAAATGGAAAAATGACTTAGCCAATCTAGAGAAAGTGCAGATAGCTAGATGCTATGTGCCTGTCAACTTTGGAGAAGTGGTAAAAAGGGAGCTACATCATTTCTCAGATGCAAGCACCACAGGCTATGGACAGTGTAGTTATCTGAGACTGAAAAACAAAGATGGAGACGTTCACTGCAGTCTCATCATGGGCAAGTCTCGTGTTGCCCCTACAAAGGTCATCACCATTCCGAGGCTGGAGCTAACGGCGGCAGCAGTGTCAGTCACAGTAAGTAACATGCTCAGAGATGAGCTAAATTGTACTGATGTTAGGGAGTTCTTTTGGACAGACTCTAAAGTTGTCCTGGGGTACATTAATAATGAAGCTAGGAGGTTTCACACATTTGTTGCAAACAGAGTGCAAAGGATTCGCAACAGTACAACACCCCAACAGTGGTTTTATGTCCCCACTGATGAAAACCCAGCAGATTATGCATCTAGGGGCACAACAGTAGAGGAGCTGCTATCATCCAATTGGCTCAAAGGTCCAAAATTTCTGTGTGAAAGGGAAATAAATCCCCCAGCAGAGGAGATACAAGAGCTTCCAATTGGAGATCCAGAAATTAGAAAAGCTCTAACTCTGCAAACAATGACTGATGTGCAAAGGAGTCTTGCAGACCGTCTAACAAAGTTTTCATCCTGGGCTCAGGCTGTCAGCGCGGTAGCACGCCTCCGACGGCGACTCCTAAACGACAAAACAAACACATACTCTACTGTCAGTGAAAGGCAAAGTGCAGAACTTGTGATCATCAAAGACCTGCAAGGACAGACATATCAAAAAGAAATAAAGACACTCAGTAAAGGGGAGCCACTGCCCAGAAACAACAAGTTACATCATCTCGATGTATTTTTGGACTGCGATCAAGTGCTCAAGGTGGGAGGAAGATTACATAGTTCAACCCTTCCTAACGCAGTCAAACATCCAGCTGTCATTCCTAAAGAGCACCACATCACCAAAATGATAATCACTCACTACCATGCTAAGGTAAAACACCAAGGCAAAGGATTCACTATAAATGAGATCCGCTCCAATGGGTATTGGATTCCCGGACTGAGTCAAGCTGTCTCATCTTACATTCATCAGTGTGTGGTCTGTCGTAAACTAAGGAGACCAGCAGGAGGACAGAAAATGAGTGATCTCCCTAAAGAGCGAGTGGAGCCGTCTCCACCCTTTTTGTACTGTGGCATGGATTGTTTCGGCCCATTCATAACCAGACAAGGAAGAAAGGAAAACAAAAGATATGGACTGCTCTTTACATGTTTCTGCTCTCGTGCAATTCATGTGGAGATGCTGGATGATTTGTCAACCGACTCTTTCATCAACGGACTGCGTTGCTTTATTGCATTGAGAGGCACAGTCAGACAAATCAAAAGTGATCATGGGACCAACTTCGTAGGTGGCAAAAATGAGCTTCACACAGCTCTAAAGGAAGTTGATTCGGAGAGACTGGCAACCTTCCTCACAGAGAAACAATGCGATTTTGTCTTCAATGCACCACATGCAAGTCATGCAGGTGGAGTGTGGGAGCGACAAATAAGGACTGTCAGAAGCATACTCAGCTCTACACTCTCACTCTCACCTGGGAGACTCAATGACGCTTCTCTAAGAACCTTATTGTATGAAGTCAGTGCAATCGTCAACAGCCGACCTCTTACAACAGACAACTTGAACGATCCAAACAGTTTGGAGCCGCTAACTCCAAATCACCTCATTACCATGAAAGCCAACACTGCTCTTCCCCCTCCTGGCAAGTTTGTCAGAGAAGATTTGTATGGTCGGAAAAGATGGCGTCAGGTGCAGTACCTGGCAGAGCAGTTTTGGAGTCGTTGGAGGAAGGAGTACCTTCATAACATCATGGTGAGACAAAGATGGCACACACCTAAAAGGAACTTTCAGACAGGCGACATAGTCATGGAGCTTGAAGAAACACAACCAAGGTCTATGTGGAGACTCGGAAGAGTTTCAGAGACTATATCTGACAAAGACGGACTCGTGAGAAGAGTCAAAGTAAGCCTGGGAGACAGAAATCTGAACGAAAAGGGTCAAAGGTTATATAAGGTTTCTGTGGTCGAACGTCCTGTTCATAAGTTGGTTCTATTATTAGAGGCCTCTTAAGTGTAAGGCTAAGATTAAAAGAGTAAACTAGCACTGCTAATTATCTGACATTATTTCCAGTTTCCTAGAATGTTCATATATGTGGGTTGGTGTGAAATTTAACTATTACTGAACAGAGTGTTAGTGCAATATGTTCGTGTTCGAGATGAAGCTATGCCAATATTCTGTGTAAAGGTCAGGAGCAAATTATTTGTGTTTTAAGTTATGTTGTTTATAAAACACTTAAATAATTGGTGGGAGTGTAAAGGAGTAACACAATACTGCGCTTATTTCATTTGTTTACATGTTGTTTTATTGTGAAATCATTTGTTTTATTTTGTTATATCCTGTTTGAACCGGAAGTGTCGTCATAGCGCGGGGATAAACAAGAAGAAGAAAGATAATGCGGGCAACGAGCAGATCATAGAGAAGAAGGGAGAGGAAATTCATGAGAGAAATTAACCTATTCATAGAGGAAATTATATATCTAGCACCGGTCGAAAAGGGGAAATAAGGTAATTGTGTGTAATTATTAGTAGGCTTACGGCATCTTCCCGGTATCTGTTTGTGATGTTTACTTTTTTTTGTCTTTCTGTTTAGTTCTTACGTTGGTGGATTGAACCATTGCGATATTGGAGTAATAAATTCATCAATTCAACCATCAGTCAAGGCTTCCTCCACTTTTATTCGACTGGGACGTTACAGTAAGAACTTACCCACGGAGGAGCGCAACCGATTGTCGCCATTTCTGACAAAGAGTGTAGCAGCCGCAACGGCCAGCAGATGGCAGAAGTTGATCTGAAACTGTGCAAAGTAAGGAATAAACAGATCTGCACTCAAAATGGATAGAATGGATGAACAAACTGACAATCTAACAAGAGATATTCAAGATCATAAAGACTTGCTTCAAAATGCAACTGAAACTACATTGCAAGAAATTAAAGAGACAGATGAATGTAAAGAAAAAACGTTGGCTGAACCGCAACCTAAATCACACGACACTGCAGATAAAGTTCGCCACTCTGAACGTACCAGAGCACCAACAGAAAAAATGCTTGCGTATCAAACAGAGGAAGCAAGTAAAAGGGAAAAAAGACTTGCCAATGCATATGAACAGTGGAAAATACAGGTGCGTCAGGCAAGAGAAAATTTAAAGTCAGATCTGTCTGAAGACGAACTGTCATCACTTGCAGAAATTATTGATAAAGGAAAATGTGACATTGTGAACCTCTTCATTGAAATCAGAAGGTTTGGAGCACCTACAGCTGCTCTAAGGCAAAAAATTGATGCATGTGAAGCAGTAACTCGCGACATGATCAAAATCATATATGAAAGACTGACAGGCATTGATGATTTTGATGCAAAAAGAGAGAGATGCCGTCTACGTCAACTGCTGGATCGTGAGTATGCTGTCTCCATTTATGGTTCAACTGCTGCACATTCCCAGAGCTCTCATAGTTCTTCGTCCTCACACATTATATCAAAACGGATTGACGCAGCAGCTGATCTGGCAGCAAAAGAGGCGGAATACAAGATTCTACAAGAAGAAAATAAGCAAAGGGAAAAGATAAATAAACAAAAGGAAAGTATAAATGCACTGGAGCTAGAGCTAGAGCGCTTACAGGCCGAAAGGGACTTGAAGTCAGCCAGAGCTAGGTTGGAAGTCTATAATAGAGAAATAAGTGACAGCCAATCAGTTGAAGCCAAGCTTGTAAGCCCACATAATATACCTGAGTCTCAGCCCCTTGCACCTCACCTGCCTAACACAGCTATGTCATCTGTGCCTTCCAGTGTCGCTCAGCTTGCACAAGCCGTTCAGGATAGCATAGCAATCAATAGACTTCCTGTGCCAGAGCCTACAGCATTCAGTGGTGATCCCATCCATTTCATTGAATGGAGAGCTAACTTCACATCACTAATTGACAAAAAGGGGATTTCTGCTGCAGACAAACTGTACTATTTGAAGAAGTACATTTCAGGCTCAGCTCGTAAGTGTCTTGATGGCACCTTTTTCAGAAATGACGAAGAAGCTTACAAAGATGCTTGGAAAAAACTTGAACAAAGATATGGCCAGGCATTTGTTATTCAAAGGGCATTTAGAGACAAATTATCCAACTGGCCAAAAGTACTGTCTAAAGACGCACAAGGACTAAGAGACTTTGCAGACTTTGCTAATGCTTGTCTACTCGCCATGCCTCATGTAAAGGGCCTAGAGATATTGAATGACTGTGAAGAAAATCAAAAACTCATTAAAAAACTGCCAGACTGGGCAGCTGCAAGATGGAACCGCCAGGTGACCAAAGCGTTGATGGAAGGAAAAGAGTTCCCCAGTTTCAAAGATTTTGCTGCATTTCTGCTACTGGAAGCAGAAGTCGCCTGCAACCCAGTCACTTCCATCTACGCTCTCCGTGCTTCAGAGTCCAACTGTGACATAGGAAATCCAAAGGATGTCAAGAGAGACAAGGCAAGTGTCTTCAGTGTTGAAACAGATGTGCACAATGACAAACAAATATCCACCAAAACAAATGTCCCATCTTCATGCTTGCTGTGTCATAACACGCATCAGCTCCATAAGTGTCCAAATCTAATGAAACGGTCACTAGAGGATAGAAGAGCATATATCAAAGACAATAAACTGTGTTATGGTTGCCTGAAACACGGTCATATGGCAAAGGACTGTCGACGCCGACTCACATGTGACATCTGCGCGAAGAGGCATCCATCTTGCCTTCATGATGACAGCTACGGCAAAGTGACAACAAATGGAGAGAATGATGTAAGTGCAGAAAGTATAACACAAACTAGCACATCAGAGACAACAAGTGTACGGTCATGTCAAGTGGCAAGAGAAGGACACTCTTCTAGCACCTCTATGATAGTTCCAGTTTGGGTGTCATCTGTTGTAAACCCCCACAAAGAGAAGCTTGTGTACGCTTTATTAGACACTCAAAGCGACACCGCCTTTGTTGACCAAGAAGTAATTTGTGAACTTCAAATAGATGCCAGTCCAGTGAAACTAAAACTAACAACCATGATCGGTAAAAATGCAGTTGTAAGTAGTGAACGGGTTCGTGGTCTGCAGGTGAGGGGTTACAGCTCTGCAACATACGTCCAACTTCCTGACGCATACACCAAAGACTGTATACCTATAAATAGGGATCACATACCAACCTGTGAAACGGCTAAACTCTGGACTCACCTGTCTCCGATTGTGGATGAAATCCCCCCACTCCTCACTTGTGAAGTAGGTCTCCTTATAGGCTACAATTGTCCCAGAGCACTCTTTCCTATGCAAACCATACAAGGCAAAGATAATCAGCCTTATGCTGTGCAAACAGAATTAGGGTGGAGCATTGTTGGCAGTTCAGCATCTTCCTCTGACACAGGTAACTTGTGTCATCGTGTATCCATAAAGGAAATCCCCTCAGTAACTCCCATTGATGCAGTTCGTGCACTAGAGAGAGATTTCAAGGACGTTCGCGAAAACAACAAAACAGTGTCCCAGGATGATCTCATCTTCCTTGACAAACTTAAAGCTGGCATAAAGAAAAACGAACAAGGACATTATGTAATGCCATTGCCCTTTAAGGAAAGGCCATATATGCCTGACAACAGACACCTCGCAGAGGTCAGACTCAGCCACCTCAAGAGAAAGTTCTCCAAAAATGAGAGATATAAGGGTGATTATGTGAAATACATGAATGACATAATCAAAAGAGGTGATGTTGAAGAAGTTCAGGAATGCGGAACTCTTGGTGAGAAGTGGTATATACCGCATCACGGTATCTATCACCCAAAGAAACCAGATAAGTCGCGTGTTGTTTTTGACTGCTCCGCCAAATATAGTGGAACCAGCCTTAACGAACACCTTCTCACAGGACCAGACATGACAAACAGCTTAACAGGTGTTCTCTTACGCTTTAGACAGCATGAAGTAGCACTAATGTGCGATTATGGTGGAAGAATGGAGACCTGAGCACACAACCAAAAGAATACAGGATGACAGTACATCTCTTTGGTGCAGCATCCTCACCGGGATGTGCAAACTATGGACTAAAGCACCTAGCCAAGGAGAACAGTCTTGCCTATCCAGTCGGTGCTCAGTTCATAACAAGGGATTTTTACGTGGACGACGGAGTAACTAGTGCGGAAACAGTGGGAAAGGCCATACAGTTGGCACAAGAGGCTTGTCAGGTATGTGCTGAAGGCGGTCTCCGGCTACATAAGTTCCTATCAAACAACAAGGCTGTTCTAAACAGTATACCAGCATCAGAGCATGCCTCAGACACCAAAGCAAAGGACCTTGTGTTCAGTGAAATGCAAACAGAGAGAGCACTTGGCATTCACTGGAACCTTGAGAAGGATTGCTTCACATTCAACATGAAAGAGCAGCCCTCCACACGGCGTGGGATATTATCCACTGTTGCATCAATATACGATCCCTTGGGATTTGTCACCCCCTATCTGCTCTCAGGAAAGGCGATGCTGCAAGAAATGTGTCGGCAGGGTAGTGGTTGGGATGACCAGCTGCCCGAGCATCTAAAACCACGGTGGGAGAAATGGAGAAACGACTTAGCCAATCTAGAGAAAGTGCAGATAGCTAGATGCTATGTGCCTGTCAACTTTGGAGAAGTGGTAAAAAGGGAGCTACATCATTTCTCAGATGCAAGCACCACAGGCTATGGACAATGTAGTTATCTGAGGCTGAAAAACAAAGATGGAGATGTTCACTGCAGTTTCATCATGGGCAAGTCTCATTTTGCCCCTACAAAAGTCATCACCATTCCGAGGCTGGAGCTAACGGCAGCAGCAGTGTCAGTCACAGTAAGTAACATGCTCAGAGATGAGCTAAATTGTACTGATGTTAGCGAGTTCTTTTGGACAGACTCTAAAGTTGTCCTGGGGTACATTAATAATGAAGCCAGGAGGTTCCACGCGTTCGTTGCAAACAGAGTGCAAAGAATTCGCAACAGTACAACACCCCAACAGTGGTTTTATGTCCCCACTGATGAAAACCCTGCAGATTATGCATCTAGGGGCACAACAGTAGATGAGCTGCTATCATCCAACTGGCTCAAAGGTCCAAAGTTTCTGTGTGAAAAGGAAATAAATCCCCCAGCAGAGGAGATACAAGAGCTTCCAATTGGAGACCCAGAAGTTAGAAAAGCTCTAACTCTGCAAACAAAGACTGATGTGCAATGGAGTCTTACAGACCGTCTGACAAAGTTTTCATCCTGGGCTCAGGCTGTCAGCGCTGTTGCACGCCTCCGACGGCGACTCCTAAAGGACAAAACAAACACACACTCCACTGTCAGTGAAAGGCATGGTGCAGAACTTGTGATCATCAAAGACCTGCAAAGACAGACATATCAAAAAGAAATAAAGACACTTAGTAAAGGTGAGCCACTGCCCAGAAATAACAAGATACATCATCTTGATGTATTTTTGGACTGTGATCAAGTGCTCAAGGTGGGAGGAAGATTACACAGTTCAACCCTTCCCAGCTCAGTCAAACATCCAGCTGTCATTCCTAAAGAGCACCATATCACCAAAATGATAATCACTCATTACCATGCTAAGGTAAAACATCAAGGCAAGGGATTCACCATAAATGAGATCCGCTCCAACGGGTATTGGATTCCTGGACTGAGTCAAGCTGTCTCATCCTACATTAATCAGTGTGTGGTCTGTCGTAAACTAAGGAGACCAGCAGGAGGACAGAAAATGAGTAATCTCCCCAAGGAGCGAGTGGAGCCATCGCCACCCTTTTTGTATTGTGGCATGGATTGTTTCGGCCCGTTCATAACCAGACAAGGAAGAAAGGAAAACAAAAGGTATGGACTGCTCTTTACATGTTTCTGCTCTCGTGCAGTTCACGTGGAGATGTTGGATGATTTGTCGACCGACTCTTTCATTAATGGACTGCGTTGCTTTATTGCATTGAGAGGTGCAGTCAGACAAATCAAAAGTGACCATGGGACCAACTTTGTAGGTGGCAAAAATGAACTTAACACAGCTCTAAAGGAAGTTGATTCTGAGAGACTGGCAACCTTCCTCGCAGAGAAACAATGTGATTTTGTCTTCAATGCACCACATGCAAGTCATGCAGGTGGAGTGTGGGAGCGACAAATAAGGACGGTCAGAAGCGTACTCAGCTCTATACTCTCACTCTCACCTGGTAGACTTAATGACACTTCTCTAAGGACCTTATTGTATGAAGTCAGTGCAATTGTTAACAGCCGACCTCTTACAACAGACAATTTGAACGATCCAAACAGTTTGGAGCCACTAACTCCAAATCACCTCATTACCATGAAGGCCAACACTGCTCTTCCCCCTCCTGGCAAGTTTGTCAGAGAGGATCTGTATGGACGAAAAAGATGGCGCCAGGTGCAGTATCTGGCAGAGCAGTTTTGGAGCCGTTGGAGGAAGGAGTACCTTCATAACATCATGGTGAGACAAAGATGGCACACACCTAAAAGGAACTTTCAGACAGGTGACATAGTCATGGAGTTTGAGGAAACACAACCAAGGTCTATGTGGAGACTTGGAAGAGTTTCAGAAACTGTCTCTGACAAAGATGGGCTCGTGCGAAGAGTCAAAATAAGCCTGGGAGACAGAAATCTGAACAAAAAGGGTCAAAGGTTACATAAGGTTTCTGTGGTTGAACGCCCTGTTCATAAGTTGGTTCTATTATTAGAGGCCTCTTAAGTGTAAGGCTAAGGTTAAAAGAGTAAACTGGCACTGCTAAGCACCTGACATTATTTCCTGTTTCCCGTAATGTTCATATATATGGTTTTGTGTGAAACTTAACTGTTACCGGATAGAGTGTCAGTGCAATGGGTTCGCCTTTAAGATGAAGCTATGCCAATATTCAGTGAAAGGGTCATGAGCAAATTATTTGTGTTTTAAGTTATGTTGTTTATAAACCACTTAAATAATTGGTGGGAGTGTAAAGGAGTATCATAAGACTGCTCATAGTTCATTTGTTTACATTTAAGGTATTCATGGTTTTATTTTGAAGCCACTCGTTTTAATTAGATATATCCTGTTTAAAACCAGAAGTGTCGTATAGTGTTGTAAACAAAGGAAGAGATATATACGGTGCGTAACGGAGAGGAGAGAGAAAGTAGCAGAAAATTAAGTGTCAAAGGTATAGAATAAAAGGGAAACAGTGTCGAGGAGTGTCAGACTCGGGAGAGAGCTGAAGGACATATTTAGCACCAGTCGAGAGAGGGAAATAAGGTAATTGTGGCTAACTAACATGTTTATACGGCATCTTCCCGGTAACTGAATGTAATATTTACGTTCTGTTTTTTGTCCCTTTATTTAGTTCTTATGTTGGTTGGTTGGTGAATGGTTGGCTACTGGAGCAATAAAGACATTAATTAACCATCAGTCAAGACTTCCTCCACTTTTATTCGACTGGGACGCTACACTTAGCTTTGTGCTACTTTCCTGTGACTTCTTCAAAGTCACGAGGGGGGAATATGAGGTGAATTTCCTTAAATACATTTACAGGTTGTTCTCCTTCTTTCTTTTATTTGTATTTCACTCATTCTTTATCTGTAAATGGTTTCTGCAAACAGTCCTGTGTCTCTCTGTGAACAATAGGGACAATCCTGAGTGCTTGCTGAAACAACAAGAAGATGCCCTAATGACCTCAGAAGGTTTTGAGTAGTACTCTTTTTTGAGTAGTAAATCTATACTTTCTTCCAGATGCATTGTTTCAGCTTGCCAGATTGCCACGTATGGTCTGACTCAGGCCGATAAGAAGTGTGTGCATTAGAGAGGATGCAGATTCGGCCATCATTCAATGCATTGAATGTCATCCCGCTTGTGTTCTCTGTAAATAAAAAAGTAATATACTCAAACACTTGTGGGAGCGGACCTCCATCATTTCATCATCCACAGACCTGTATTCTGGCAGCCGAGAAGAATATACCACAGTAGCCTCAATTAGTTGTGGAAATAAAATGTCTTCAAATACAATATAAAAAAATATTTACATTTGATCAGATATTGAAAGTCATCATTTCCTGGAACACACAAAAGCATTTACTGCAGTGGGTTGCAGGGGGGGGGGGCTCGGCTGTCCTTAACTACTTTAAGGGGAGGCTCACATTCACCCAATTTTAAACCCCTGGCCTAGAGCAAAGCATCAACAGTTGTATCCCTTTAGCTCCATTCTCTCTGTTTTACAGTACTGTCGATGATACTATTAAAGATAATCAAACAGGCAGGTCGGGGAGCCTGGCTCGCTAAAGCAGATAGATCAGACACTTTTAAAGTCATGCCTCTACATCCTTCACAGTGGCACTTATTCGGCGTCATGTGGAGGAACAAGTTGTACTTTTCAGTAAGGCTAACTTTCGGCTGTCGCAGTAGTCCAAAGATCTTCGACACTTTATCCGAGGCACTGTGCTGGATTCTTCTTAATAATGACAGGCTGCCGTACTCCATCTATTAGACGATTTTCTTCTTGTGGATTTCCCAGCCGCAAATCCAGACCATTGTATCTCTGTGCTTAAGCGCTCCTTTTCCAATTTGGGTGTTCCGCTTTCGGAAGAGAAAACATTAGGCCCTCTTCAAGTCATCGAATTTCTAGGCATCACTCTAGATTCAAACCGTATACGCTATGCATATAATTCATCAGGGTAGATCCTTTATTTCCAGGCTTCTGGACCTCTCTAAATGTGTTGAAAATCTGCACGATGTCATTGTCCTAGATGCAGGTTGTAGATCGGAGCTCAGGTTCTGGTCTCTGCTCCTGGACAATTGGAACGGCATCTCATTTTTTCGTAATTATGTTTCAGAATCCTCTCCAGCCCTAAATCTATTTACAGATGCCGCGCCGCCCGTTGGTTTCGGGGGATTTTTTAATGGTCAATGGTTTGCTAGTGTTTGGCCAGAGGAGCTGTTATCTACTCCTGTCAATCCATTATCTACAGCCTTGTTGGAATTATACCCCATCATTATTGCCTGTATTTTGTGGAACAAACTATGGGCCAGGAAACAAATTATGTTCTTTTGCGATAATGAGTCAACCGTTAACATCATTAATAAACGGCGCTCATCAGTCCCATTTATTAATAGATTTGTCAGGTGCCTTACATGATTATCAATCATGGGTAACTTTGATTTTCGTGCAGCCCACATTCCTGGCTTAAATAACCAAATTGCTGATTCACTGTCTCGGCTGCAATTACAGAAATTCCGCCTTCTGTGTCCAGAAGCAGCACCATCTGGTCTGGGATGCCCCCCTTTCAGTCAAACAGTGCTAGACTAGAAGCAACCCTCCAGCCGTTTTTGAACTCTGCTGCTTTCTATATGCGTTGGTGGTTTAGCTAAATCCACATAAAAAATGTACGACTCGGCCTGGTCTCACTTCAGTTTTTTTTGTGCCACCTTCTCTGTAGCGATTCTGCCTGTCAATGTTTCCTGTGTTAGTGCTTTTATAGTGCATTGTTATGAGTCTCGGAAGCTCCAGCCTTCCTCCATCAAGGGCATGGTCGCAGGCATCCAATTTCACCTGCGCTGTCTGGATCCATCCTCCATCAGTCTACTAGCGAATCCATCCATTTGTCTCCTGCTTAACGGCCTTAAAAGAGAGAAACCTCAAGGCAACGACCAACATCTTCCCTTCACAATACATCTTTTGCAAAAATGAAGAGCATGTGTGAGGGAAGGGTGCTTTGGTGCTTATTCCGATCAACTGTTAGAAACTGTCCTGCTCACAGCTTTTTATGGTTTTCTCAGGGGTGGCGAATTTTCCACACTCACAGAATCATTCGATCCTTCTCACGACCTCACTTTTTCCGATGTTACTATTAACTCTCACTATTTCACCTTATTTCTTAAGCATTCTAAACCCGATAGGAATAAGGAAGGATCAATCATTTATCTAACTCTGTTTTTTGTCCTTTATCTTCCATGCTGGTCTACATGAGGAACTATTCGCTACGCAGGAGGGAAAGCCTATGTCCAGAGCTTGGTTCGCAGCTCATCTTCGCCTGCTCTGCCAATACTGCAGGCTTCCATCGGACACAGCACATTCTTTGCGCATAGGGGCCGCTACAACTGCCACGGCCTCTACTCCTGTCTCTACACTGAAGGCTATGGGGCGATGGTCCTCAGCTGCTTACGAACGCTACCTCCGGCCCGACGCTCGGGCGATTATAGACGCTCAAAAATCTATGTGCGCTGCTGCTCCTTGATGTTGGTTGTATTAAACCTCAAGGCTTCAAAGCTTGTTTACTTTCCGTTCTTTATTAGCTCTTTGCATTCTATCTGATTTCATAGGTAAAACATTTTTCCTATTTAAATTGGTTAACTGGCTCATTCATTGGTAGGCCTTTCTCCACTGGCTTTAATTTGAGAATGCCAGGTTTGCCTGGTAGGTCTGTTTGGGGGGTATAGAGTTAGCCTGCTCTCCCAGTTAAACTGGGAGGGTAATCCCCTGAGGATGCTGCTGTTCCCTGTCTTGGCTTTCCATGGAGCTCATGGAAAGACAGGGAACTTCCTCTGAAAAGGGCCATACCGCCAAAGACAAAATAAATTGGTTTAAAGCATATTTCTCTCTTGTGTATTTTGTATATTTTGACTTCAGTGGTCCTGGCAGAAATCGAGCATTCTGCGTTAGTTCTGGCAGGCCCAGTAGTCAAGCTCGCTGTCAGTTTTTATTGGCTATGCCAAACTAAGCCTCTTCAGCTGTCCACTCAGCTAATTGGCCTCTCTTAATAGGGCGCCTTATTTAAAATGCTTCAGTCTGTTTACTCTCACTGCTTTCTCTGCTGCTGCTTTGCCAGCCTCCTCCCCAGCTCCACCTCCAAAGTGGTTTAACTTGAAATAATGACATACTGTTGTCATTGTTGTTTGCTCTGTTCCAGGGGGGTATAGAGTTAGCCTGCTCTCCCAGTTAAACTGGGAGGGTAATCCCCTGAGGGTGCTGCTGTTCCCTGTCTTGGCTTTCCATGGAGCTCATGGAAAGACAGGGAACTTCCTCTGAACAGAGCCATACCGCCAAATACAAAATACATTGGTTTAAAGCATATTTCTCTCTTGTGTATTTTGTATATTTTGACTTCAGTGGTCCTGACAGAAATAGTATTGGGCATCCCCCCCAATGAGAAAAACTTCCTCTTGGCCCTTGCCATGTCATCTTCATTTTCAGGCCATTTCACAAATTGACCCAGAAGATTGGTAAGGGCAGATGAGACTGAGTGCACCACATGGCCCACTGCTGACTTTCTCACCGCCAGTCCATCCCCAATTACTTCAAAGAAGGAACCAGAAGCATAAAAACGTAGCGCTATAAGCACCTGCTCCTCCACAGTCAAGGCATGGCTCCTCAGAGTTGTATGTTCTAGGTGAGGACGAAGAATATTGCAGTTGAAAGCAATATCATCTTGCCCATATCTGTATCGTGCATGAAGCTCATCATTGGAGTAATGCTCGAGCAGGTTGGGGCATTCAGCATAGTTGTCGTGGCCTATACCTTCTCCGTTGGTGTCGGTGTACAATTGAGGTTATTGTCTGTTCCTCCTTCTGATGTAACGAGAACCATTCTTGCTCAGAGAACCCAATTTAAGCCCTTCCCAATGAACCTGGGTGGGATACTCTCACACCTGAATGTAATTTCACTGGCATGGTATAAAAGAGTGACCGGTTGACCAACCTCCAGACAAAATGGAGGCCCAAAGAAGCAAGGGGTTGAATTTCACAGCTGCTGAAACGCATGCATTGCTGGATGGGGTGCGATTGAACTATCAATGTTTGATTGGCACTTTCAGCACCCCTGGCCAAACCAATGTGTCCACAAGGACTAAAGCAGAGATTTGGGCTCAAATAACGACACAAATAAATGCCACTGGCAGTGGTCAACCAAGGTCTGTGGAGCAGGTGAAACTTTGGTGGACTGTCTGTTTTCTAGATTGTGATATAATATCATATCACGTATCTATAATATTATGTATTAAATTGTCACCAATTTAAGCTATTAAAAACAGCCGCACAGCCTTATGGAGTTGACTGAAATTCAGGACTCTTAGTGCACACAACCAAAGGGCCCTGAAGTTGTGTAAACTCAAGCCTGTGCAGCTAGTTACCTAATTACGTTTGTTAGTTTTCATACAGTTCCTTTTTTTTTTTTTTACAGTGCACTTATATCACATATTATGTTACATTAATGTTAAATGTACTCAGTTCATGTCACTTTTGTGAAGCACCATGAGCTACATGTCTTATATGAAATGTGCAATACAAATGTTTTATTTTTAAAGGTGGTGACTTCTCAGAGGCTGTCCTCGACATCCTTGGAGGGGAGAGTTCCCACGCCCTCCATGGGATTTTGCCAGCCAGTGTTGGGGAGCCAGCTGACGAGCCACTCAACCTCTCGTCAGAATGTGTGTTCCTCACACCTGTGGAGGCTCCTTCAACCAGCACCAGCATTGCTCCACCCGATCCACCACAAGAAGTTTGTGGGCCAGAGCCAGAGCGTCGGAGACGGAAGAGGCATGCTGGTGATGAGGATGCATATCAAAAGCTCCTCAAAATGGAGACCAAGAGGGCGGTCAAGCAAATTGAACTGGCCAGTGAACAAATAAAGCTGACGCTGCTTCAGCAAAAAGAAACCGAACTAAAAATAAAGCTGTTGGAAAAACAGCTCACTTTTTTTTTACCTCTGAGCTGGGTTAGGTCCTGTTTCAGTTAGTGGCCACATTATTTGAAATATCTTTGTTTTGTTGGAATTAAAGTTTGTTTGGACCCTGCATTCCTGTTGTCTTTCTCTGATGTTTTGGTACATGCAAGTTACAATGTTTGAAACTAGAATTTGAGAAATAGGTCTGTAATTGTTACTCTTATTTACAGCAGTTTCAGAAAGTGAGGTCAAATATTTTACTATGCTTTACATTTCTTACAATTAGGCTGCTTTAATTATTTGTTAAAAGTAAAACACTAACACTTTAGATTAAGTGTAATGAACATCTTGAGTAACAATATCTAGGAGAAGTGGAGCTGAGACTTAATCTAATTGAATCAATCTAAGTGAAATCCACCTCTGAGGTGGGATCCAAATGATCCTGAAATTTTGGTATCAAGTTGATCCAGATATCTGCCTTAACTTTTGAAATACCCAAATCCAGCCTTTAATCTAGATTCAAGGGAGAATTGGATTACCGGAGCAGAATCCTGATCTTCAGGATCAGGATTATCTGGATCTGTGTTGACATACCCAGTTTTCAGATCAGATATAGATTTAATCCAATCCGATATCCAGGATAATCCTGTCAGATCACTTTTGAAATACTGCGCCCCAGGTTAACATTGAATTATATATTATATTATAACACAATCACAAACCTCTTTGGCGAGGCCTCATTGTCCACATCGTTAAGTCGTAAGAAAAAGCAGAGCGGGGAAAAAAGCAGTCTCCCAATCGGGGCTAAATACTAAAAAATAAAACTGGTACTCACATGTACTCGCAGACATGTCTCCCCCTGGGGTTGAGCTGTGCGTCCCCCACAGAGAAGAACCAGCACAGCGCGCAGCACGCGACGCACAGCGCGGTCACCGCGGCGCGCATCTCCATGCTGAGACAACCGCAGCATCAGCATCACCCGCTGAATCAATGGCCTACAACTGGAGCCCACTCTGTCTCTGTGTCAGTCTGGATGCAAGTGAGTCTGAGATGTGCTAAATAGTCCCACATCACTCCAAACTGTTCAACTCTGGGGGTGAGGGGGAGGAGGGGTGGGGGGGCGGTCTCCTCCCTAAAGAGTCCGTCCAATGGAGGCTGCAGGCGGCGTGGCACATGTTATAATAGTCTCTTGTGCGACCGACCTGAGGCCCCTCACAGCCTCAGACACAGGGACTGCTCCCTGTTCACTGACACCATGTCACCTTTAATGGCACGTCGTTCACCGTGTGTTTAGATCTGAGTCACCTCTGGAGAATGCAAACTGTTTGGAGACGGGTGTTGTTGTGGCTGAAGACGGATAGTTTCGCAACTGATAATAGGCCGCCTTGGTATGTTGCTTTAAAACGGTGAACTTAGTGATTGGAAAGGCAGCAGGCCTGTCCTGTGGTCTGATAGGCTCAGCCTGTTTATTGCTCCAAACAAACAATCACACCAATCTACTAGGAAGACCTAGGACTTAAAGCCACAGATTGAGACCATCATTATTATTATTATTATTATTAGTAGTAGTAGTAGTAGTAGTAGTAGTAGTAGTAGTAGTAGTAGTAGTAGTAGT
>JAOPJI010010346.1:0-34066 GCA_027122695.1 Merluccius productus
CCAAAAATTCCATTATTTTCCAACTGAATTATGAGTTTTAAACTAATTGATATATTTACACCGTTTTGATTAATTATCCGTGGTGTATTATAAGTTTTGAATATATTTAAGCGCTATTGAATAAGTTTCTGCTTTCATTTTAAAATCAACCGACTAATTGAAAAATTTATTTAATTGTAACTGGGCAACGCCAGTGATTTCGCGCTAGTACCAAATAAGAACAGACACAACTTATCGGTGATATCGTTTAAAATTGGGAAGCTCACAATGTAACCGTCGATAGCGAGACAGCAATAACTAAAGTTATTGTTGGTTATCACACGCTCAAATACAAAACTCGAAATAAAGACAAAAATTGAAAATAGAAATAGGAGATTAGTTATCAAACTTTCTTCTTGGATTCTCCCCGAAAAGAATTGTTCTGATATCAGGGATTTTCTACCAAAACGATAAAAATCACAGTTGCAAAAACAACGCTACTTGACTACTGATCAGATCTAGACGAGCAGCAAGTGTATTATCGACCCGAACTTCGCCATGTTTGGACATGAGTTTAATTCCACCAAAACTAGAAGTGTACTTCAGTGAGCATTCATTCAACAACATCTATTCATTACACACACTCGGGTAGAAATTTATCCTCGTGGACCCTAAACTGAATATTTCCACCACCGTACTTGGTGAATTCAGTTGTGACTTCAGGAATCATTGATTTCACCATGTCCAAATCTTCCTCCAGACAATACAACTCCACATCGGACTCCATTAACTGAAGCGACGCCTAATTCGGTGCGAGTTGAAATTAGAACGCAGTCTCAAATTGGGTCACCTGGATAATAAGTTTCTTCAGAATTGGCTTGTATTTTTGCTTATCTTTTGCGATAAGCGCCAATTTTTCTCGAATAATATTCAACAGGTTCTACAACAACTCACCTAGAACACAGTCTCACACGGCAGCCGAATTACCGATATGACATCTTGTTGACACTTCAACTTGGATAGACGACATTGATTTAAGCAGCGTGATTCATGTCTAACACGGTTAATACATATAGCATTGATGCTGCCACACACAGAGTTGCTTATACATTTTTTGAAGCATTGTAATTTGCTTAACTTTTTTCTCATACACATTCATCAAACGCATACGCTCTTGCTGCACTAGTCGACCTTTCTCAATGTTAAATTCTTCCTCGGCCTTAACAATCCTTTTCACATCCTAACATCATCAACAGACGCATACTTTGGCTTCTATCTCTTGGACGCGTTCCTTAGCTTCCTGCTGGATAAAAGCAATCATGTGCTCAATCTAGTTGTTTCTTACAGCACAAAAAGAAGTCAAAATCGTACTTGTTTTTGAACATCTCCTTCTGACATATTCATTTTTAGTGTTTACTCGTGACATCTCGGCATCCCTCGTTACAACTATATAAATGTTCTATCGCAGTTTTGTTAACTAACTTTTACAAATTAATGTATGTAGAATACCAGAAAAAAAATAGAATACGAATAAGCTAACGAGTGGCTGAGTGGGTTACACCATTCCGAAGATTCACGACGGCGATCCACGCTAAAGTTTTCATCATGGTGTCAGCTACAACGACCAAAGAAGCTAGTTCAGCCAAGATCAACCCAATGAGAGAGGTTAAAATCGACAAATTGTGCCTCAATATCTGTGTTGGTGAGAGTGGCGATAGATTGACTAGAGCAGCGAAAGTTATAGAAGCTCTCACAGGTCAATCTCCCGTCACCTCCAAGTCCAGACTCACTATTCGATCGTTTGGCATTCGTAGAAATGAAAAGATCGCCGTTCATTGCACCGTTAGGGGTCAAAAAGCCGAGGAGCTGCTGGACAAAGGCCTCAAGGTAATTGCACTTCTCTTGAGCAACGTGTGTTGCTCAAGGTGTACCAAATGACTAGTTGGCAATCGACCAGTGTGTTCGGTCACCGTTGGCACTGTTCTATTTATAGTCGCTAGCTAATGTTGCTCTGTAGGTCAAAGAATACGAATTGAGAAAAAGTGCTTTCTCAGCCAATGGCAACTTTGGTTTCGGTATCCAAGAACACATCGACTTGGGCATCAAGTACGACCCATCTATCGGTATCTATGGTATGGACTTTTGCGTTGTCTTGACCAGACCGGGTCACCGTGTCGCCAGACGCAAGAGAAAGAACAGCAAAGTTGGATCTTCTCACATGGTCTCAAAGAACGAAGCTATTGAATGGTTCCAAAAGAAGGTGATTGTGGTTTCTATGGCTGGTCTAATTTTGCGTTTGTTTTAGTATGACGGAATTGTTCTTGAGAAATAAACGGGCTTTAGTGGAGCGTAGACTTATTTGTTTATTTCAAACGCATGTTTGTTTGCTGAGCTTTTTTTATTAACTGCATTTGGCAAAATGTACAACTTGGGTGCATGCGTTTATTTATTCTAGCGTAGTTATTAGTCGGAAAGTCATGGGCGGACGCGCATTATTGATGATACTTTTGGAGGTTAAATTCATTGTTGGTCAATGCGGTTGAGCAACCCCACTAGTCTAGTATCTAGTATCAGTGGAATTTTTCACTTACTGGGTGTGAAATTGTCGGTCTTATTCGCAACTAGTGAAATGCACCAAGCACTAATTTTATTGTTAACGAATTAAATATTGACCTGTCCAAATTAAGTTTAAAATACGACTCAACTCAAAAATTAGACTAATTTGAGATTAGACTTGTAACGAACTAAACTCCCTTTAGGAAGAAAACTTCAACATAGCCGCTGGTCGATTATCTACGAAAAATGTTGTTGACAGAAAAATCACTTGTTTTATTGCCTAAAATTGCAATGGCATTCGATTAAAACAAAGTTCAGTTCGATATGCGTACGCATACACACGTCGAAAATATAGATGAGCGGCGAAAAGCTGATTTCTGTAAGATTTGAACAGCAAATGCGCTCAATGACTTTCCGCTTAGTTCAGAAATTGGTCGGTGTACAAAAGCTCTCGCGGACGGCTGTACTACTACGACACTGTGACAGGGACGTCACAATGGCACGTACCCGAGGAATTTCCACCGGAGTTGTGGGAGATATTCAGTGAAGTGGAGTCCAAAAATATGGAAACGCAAGAGCTGAAAGGTTACCTATCCAATTTGGTGCTGTATAAACTCAAGAAAGCGTCACTCTTGGACGACAATGTAGTTGATAGCGTGTTGAATTGCGTATTGATGTCGCTTGATAGACTGTGTGTATAGACGACCACTTGGATGAAATCCCATTTGAAGAAACGAAGAAAGTTTGCAATGTAACATTTTCATTTGTATTAAACTATAATGTCCTGCCGTTATACTTACCATTTTGGTATCACTATTAAAACTAGAACATCGACAAAGTTTAATCAGTTATAAGTCGTTGCTAGGCCATTGTAGAGTAAGTATTTAATGAAAAAATAACAGTAACACCATATAGTTTTGTTCCGAAAAGAAATATTGAAAAATCAATGTGCGTTAGCGTGCTCTCAGTCTTTTGTTGATGGTTAAATGCTGATTTTTTTCAGTGTCGTAAACACTTATCCTACCAATGAAATGCATATTTAAAAAATTATCTTGGATTGCAATGGCTTTGTTCGCAACGCCAAAATGGGTCGTTTGTATTCCATAAAATAGGACGATTTCATTTGGCCATATATGTTGGTCTAATTTACGCACAGTGATTAATGACAAATATCTAATTAGCCAAATACTATTGCTATTTAATAGATTACGATATTTGAATACACACGCGCGCGCAAATTAAATTGGTGTTAACCTGTTTATTTTAAAGATGAATAAATATTTTACTTAATTTAGTCAATAATGCGCGTATAAAACCTACGAAAAATTGAAAAAGCATCGAATTATTATTATGCCGGCGTAACAATGGTTCAACACTTGGTAGTTATTTGTTCAATCGCCCGCTATATCGGGCCTATAGAGTTAAACCTTATCAACAAAAAGTTACTGAACTAATGATATCACAATTATTACACAGCACCTAACAACAACACCATCCTTTGGCATTGAAGAATGCTTCGACAAAATACTGGACTGCGTGGAAGGGTCCATTTCCACTTTGGAGCCCATCATAAAGCAAGTCAAAAGTCACGTACATTAACTCTGTGTGCTCATTATGTGTATGAGATGTAGACCACTTCATCAACCCCTAACAAAAAATGCGAACAACTAGCTGGATGTTACAGCGGCATAGCGAAAGATTGCCTCAATGACACCTTGCTGCTTTTGGAAAGTAAGGTATATTGTGCTCAAAGCCGTTATCTAAGAAACAAGTATTTTGGCGTAATTATCCAATTAAACTATTAGTTTATCAAGATGCGACACATACAAAAAAGCATACGAAAATATCAATACAAATCTATGATATATCTACAAAACAACAATCTGTTGATAGCGTGTTTTTATAGTTTTTACGGGTTTGGTTATCTGAATTCGGGGAATAGATCATCCGAAGTTGGCGTCATGATGCTAATGTTGTCGTCGTCATTATTTTTATCACTAAGTAGTTGTTGTTGTTTGAAGCTGTTTTTGAGTTGACTGTTGTTGGGCGAGTGTTGGAGGGAGTTGTTCGGTAACGGCGGCGATATAGTGAATGCGATAGGATTAGGTAGACTTGTGTTGACAGAGCGACGACGTTGGTGATTTCGATGGGGTACTATAGTCATGCGGTTAACGAGTGTCTCGAGAATGTCCACAGAGTCGTTTGGCGAATCACACGAGTTGTTAGGCGAGGTTATGTAGCTGTCAGTAATTGGACGGGTTGTGCCGCTATTAAAATTCCCGCCAGTATCAGTGTACACCGAACGAATGGTCATAGGGCGTCTTGACACTACGGCAGCCTGTGACGGCACAGGAGGCACATGGTATCTACTCACTAGAATGACGATGTTGCGTTTTTCGCGCTGGGACTCATCCTGTCGTTTTTTGAACCACTTCAAACTGAGCGAACTACCGCACTGTTTGCTTGGTTTATTGGAGCACAACTTTTTGGTGCTATTTACCACCTTTTTCACAATTTCCGAAACGATGGCATGGTCATAGGTGGACACATCTTCGTCGTTGATTGCAAGCAACCGATCTCCGATTCGAAACTCGTAGTCTCTGGCCAAACTGTTCTCTTTGATAGATTTGATGTAGTGAGGGGTGACAAGCAAAGGGTTCTTAGAGTCGAGAATGGACGTGCTGAAGTTATCTCTTTTGAATGACAACTCCAATCCCAAGTGGAAATCTCGGTCGGACACTACAATCTCTTTTAGCAGTGGGATCTGGCCGTAGTAGATGGTTTTGGAGAGCATTTTGAGCAGTTCAAAGTTTTCTTTGTTAAAGTAGGCTTTCTAAAATTTAAAACGTGTTATTGGATCCTTTGTGTGTATAATGAAATTCACGTTTTTAAACTTATACTGATTAATCGAGTTAGACACTTGAACGTTTCATCAAATTAACGTGATGAATAGTTTAAATGACAAATTAAATGTGACACTGTCCACCAAAAACAAAAATATTTAACTACCCAAATATCTGTCAATAAGACAAAAACAAGGTGTGAAATAATTTCAAGTCAAGCATTGCGAAAATGAACTTTTCGTGAACTATATACACTGTTTAAATTGAATAAGTCAATTTTAAACATTTAAATGCAATTGTAGTTGTGTCCGAACGTATTTAATCGAAATTAACAGTTTAAATACCAAAATATAAAACAACTTAGTAACAGGGTTAGCTAGTATTTACTTTCATTGATAATATTAAAATTGTAAAACCAACTGCGCGCGCATGTCACTTTATAAATTTTGCTAATTCACAACGAAGTTTATCTGATGGTTCACCATGTTGCGAACAAAACAGTAAGCGTGGGATAAATGACAACGAATTGAAACATTTTAACTGACACTACAATAACCATGTGCTCGAGCAGCCTAGTGCATTAAATTAGGGCCGCGAAAGCGTCATCAGAAGCCGAATGATCGATCCATCTCACAAGGAATCGCAAAAAACAAAAAAATGTTGTTTATAAATATATCTAATTGGCAGGTTAGAAAAACAATATTTTGCGTGAATTATCCATTTTAGTTAGAATTGTCCTAGAACGACTTTGACGAGAGATTTAAATTTTAATGGGGGAGTAGTTAAAAAATTACGATGACAGAAAGATAAAAAATTTAAGGGAAATATAGTTCACAGGCAGACTCGTAAAACTCATAGTTGTCATGCAACTGTTAGAAACGTTTATTTGATCATACGCCAACATTAGGTAAGGCGGCAGGAAGCATAAACTTGAATTAACGCAAGCAAAGTTTAACAGTGAATTACTTTGAATTTTGACATGGCTTCTGGATTGTCAAGACCTATACAGGAAGTGGGAAACCACCCGTAGATGAAACCATGGCCGACTTTTCTACGACCAAAGGCTGTGCCACTATTGAATGTGATGAACACCTGAACCATGTCTCCAGGAGAAATTTGCAACTGCTCATGGAAGAGGGGGCAATGACTCGACACCGCTTGAACCACTGGTGGGTAGGTCTGATGGGCCACTCTCACGTAGGATTTGGTTCTGCTTTTGAATTTGAACGTGTCTATTTTGTTGAAAGGATTCAATTGGCTGAATCCAAACTCAATTCCAATGTTATGAGGATCGTCGTTGATAATTACTGTGGGCGTGCCACTCGGATGGTGGAACTCACGGATCTCGTTGTAGACTATTACGTTGTTTGTGGAGCGTCGGGGCTGAGGCACATAGGAAACCATACTGGAGTTGTTTACAATGGGAGCAATGCCGTTCTCTTCGCCGGCGAGCTGCAACAGCGAAACCAGGTTGAAATCTTGGATGCGTTGTGCGATGGCTATTGGCGTTTCTCCGGCATAATTTTTCAGCACGAGACTTGCTTTGTAATTCTTTAGAATTTTCACACAGTCAAACGACCGATAAATGACGCCATAGTGCAGTGCAGTGTTTCCACTTTTGTTTTGAATATTCACCAAACGGTTGAAATCACTCAAGTTATGCTTGTTGTACACAGTATCAAGTAGCACCTCCAGATGGGTTGGAAGGTTGTTTCGACAACACAAATGAAACGCTGAGAGACTATCATCATTCAGTGCAGCATAACACGGTTCAGTGAGAAGGATCCACCGAAAGAACTCCAATGGCACAATGGCATTTACTGCAAGAAACCATGCTGGATTTCCCTAGATTTAAAAAAAATCGTCCATTGATAGTTTGCACAGTTGAAAAGTGTACATGATTATCCAGATCATCTAGCGTAGATCCATATTTGGTTAGAGTCTGCAACAACAATTGTTATTAGAAACGTGTGCTTTGAAACTCAGTACTGTTATTGTGGTGTAGTTTCCTAGTATCACCGCATGGTGCATAATGGTCAACCCATTGGAGGATTTGAAATCAATGTGAGCTCCGAAGTTGGTCAAAATATCAAGAATATTTTCTTGTAGTTGAACGTTTGAGGAAATTGCATGGAAAATGGGTGGCACTATTTCAACTGATCGACAATAAGCCCAATTATATACTACTTTCATATGTTTTATCGTTGAAGTTGGGGTCTAACCCTTTACGCAAAATATCCGAGATGACCAAGATATTGCTGCCGTTGATTGCTTGTATGAGTTTGTTTCCACCGTCCTATTGGGTGGCATAAACGTTGAGTACACATTGCAGCAAATACCTTATTCTTTTTGACCAACCTCCTCAAGGTTAAATTCTAAACAAACACTGAATACACATCGGTGACACAAAACTTCATTTACACTCCTTTTCATCGTTGCCATTTTGTTGACTTGGTAAATATTCCGAAAACTCTGCTTGTACATAAACTAATATCCCATTATCATACACATACAATAAAATTGGTCTGTACCATCAACCCAGAATTGAGTCCATTAAAATCGGAGGGGTTCAATGAGGAAATCAGAACGTTTTCTGGAATGAAGTGGCCGCACACATCATAATTTTGATGGAGTATAAAACCATAGTTGATAAAACAAAACTTCTCCTTCAACTATTTAATTTGAACAACAGATGACTTAACTCGAGACAAATAGACGTGTACATCGCGAAATCTTCCCAATAGTATTCGTTTCAACTTTCTGATGGTGACATTGCTGTCGACGGTAAGGTTCTAAGTTGTACGCATTAAAGAAGCAGTTGGCAGTTGATATCTAGGGGCAGACGCAACGAAGAAAAAGTTACTTCAATCAGTCGATCGTTTTCAATTTTACAAACAATGTCGAGATTGTAAAAGTTGTCCATTTTGTTCGGAAGCGAGAGATCAACCTATTCACTGTTTATAATTGTCACGCAAGCCAGTAACCGTTGTTACCTTTGGGAGCCGTCAAATTTAATAAAGTATAATATGGGGTGTGTTTGAATCGGCTGAAAAACAAACAGTATTTCGCGACTTATGGACTGAGAAGCTTGTTGTTACCAGCTTATATATAGCGGTAAAACTCTTATCAAAGTGTCGTCCAGCTGGTTCGCAGGTGTAAACAGTTTCAATTAACTCGCTGATTTCGACACTATCGCTCAATGCACTTTTAACACCCAATGTCGACCAATTTAAATACAATTAAAATACGAACAACCTCATTCATAGTTTTGTCAAGTGAAAATTTCTCTGCTCGAACAATAAGCCGTTAATACGCTAATCTTTGTTTCGTGCCGGAGCGGATTACAATCACTTTTGCACTGACATCTTTTACTGGTAAACGAACGCGTGTCATGGCAAATTTGCCTTAGTTTTGCAGTGTCTATTCAGTCGAGAGTGTGCGACTAATTTCACACAGTCTTTGGATTCACCACCTTATTAAAAATACATTTGGGCAATTATTGGCCGGCAAATTGAAATAGAATCAATAAAAATAAAGTTTTTACGCTACTCTAAATAGTATTCACGTTAAACTAATCATTATGAAATAAAGTGTTGTTTGGTAGAGGATTAACCGACGGATTAGCGTGGTTGATTGTGATCCACGCCTTTGCACCGAGACAACTCAACAGTGTATTATTAGGGTTGACTATAGGTTAGTAGCATTTTATTTGAGATCACACCATCGCTTACGATATTATGTGTTCATTCCTACGTCGTTTAATTATGACTAAATTATCACAGATTAAAACTAAGCACAAAGTTTTTGTGCTTCAAAATCACATAAAAATATATTATTTTGAATATTTACCTGCTTCAACATAAAAGTTTTGCTACAAACTATTGTTTTAAACCTATTAATAGATTTTTTTGTTTTCCTCTCAATGCACTTTTCAAAGTACAAGAGAACAAATGATACTATTCTTTCGAGTCTCAATGCATTTTGCAATTTCTGATCGGCTACTGTTGAGTCAACGTCACTTTGCACACCATTTTTATTGACAAACGATAATTTTTGCTACAACTGTCTTATGTATCGTTTGTAGCTTGATTTACCTCTCACACAATACATATGTTAAGATTGCTGCAGCTGGTGTACATAACGAATATGACAATAATAATACAACAACTAATAATCTACTTACTATAGTCGTCATTAATATAGCTGTAATGGCCTTCTAGAATATTCTGGATGATTACAGTAATATTTAATGGCCATTAATAATATTAATAGCCTTTGTATTAGAATCATCCAGATATTCTAACAACATGCATTAGCTCGAATTTTATACATTTTATTGAAAGTAATTTGAAAGATCAGTTGAATTCCCGCAGAGCTGAACTACACACAACTTCAATATTTCATCCAATCGTCGTTGTTCACAATTCCGATTAATTTAATAATTGGCATTTTTTAAAATAAGATATTAATTAGTATTTCTAAAAGTAATTTACAGGACGCGCTGTAAAAGCAATAAAAAACGATAATCATAATTCAGGCCACAACAGCAGCATAAAACTGCCAACAGAGGAGCTACAATATTTTGTGACTCATGGCTTTTTTGAAATGGCCTTTCTTGAGTTGTGACATTTCCAACGAAAGAAGAAGCACACTGGTCAACAAGACAACGGCAAAAAGTTGATGATTGAGCGCCAACTCAATATCGACGCCACTCCACACCGTTTTAACTCCAAAGTACATCTGTAACAAAGTGGAACTAAGCACAGCGGAGCAAGCAATCGCGACTCTGAAGGGCATGGGGTTGAGCCGAAGAGGCTTGAGTGCGGCCAAAACACACACGGCTGCCGTGACATGAGCAAGCACACGATGTATGAATTGGGCTGTTAAGGGGTTCTCAAATAAGTTTTTCCACGCGGGCTCGGCCTCAGTGAGACCATCAGGGATCCATTTGCCATTCATCTTGGGATAGGAGTCGCACACTTTGCCAGCATCCATACCTGCCACAATTCCCCCATAAAGACTAGTGATAAGTATCATCAAGAGTGCAATATGGCTGCTCATAAGCATGGACTTGCTGATATTGGGAGTGAATCCTGGGGGAACCTTCGCATTAAGAACACATCAAAGGTTTATTTTCAACTCAATATTACCTTGGCGTGAGGCAGTAGAATCTTCAACGCTTGCCAGGTGGTCAACGAATACAGTATCAACGCCAACCCCAAATGAGAGGCCAATCGATACTGACTCACGCCAGGATCTCCATGGCTACTCATCGTCTCCTCCTTCAGCCCACTCTTAACCATGACCCATCCCATGAGACCCTGCACACAGTTAAAACAAAAGCTGCCAGCAGAGCACACTAACTTGAGCCAGAACTAAAAGATTGTAGATGAGGGCACGTTTTTCCATGCCCTTCAGTTTCCCAGTGGCGAAAAACAGCAAAGTGGGGACTACAAAGACAAATCCTGTCAATCTGCCCCACAATCGATGGAAATATTCGAGAAAGTAGATCTTTTTGAATTTGTTCAACGTAATTTCGTCCTCGGTGAACCTATACTCAGGATATTGTTTGTACTCTTCGTAGATAGCCAGCCATTTGTCCTCACTGCTTGGCAAGAACATATCATCGACAAGTTCCCACTTGACCATAGAAAGCCCAGCATTTTTCAGTCGTGTATAGCCTCCAATGAGAATGGCGCCCGCCACCATGAAGCTGCAGGAGGCCAGCCAAACTCCAACAGCTTTGCTCACTTTGGCAACTGAAGTATCTCAATGGTAGACCGAAGTAATTACCTGGAGCTTGGGCAGCTGTGACTGCATCTTGAGCTGTGGTTGACTTGAACCGAAAAAAACCTTTGGAAGTCTTGGTCGACAGTAGCATTTGGTCCACGATTCCAGTGGAGACAGTTTTTCTCTGCAGAGTTGAAAACACATTGGAACCGCTGTTGTAAGCAAACTTGGGGGAGAATTGCCTCCCCAAAAACAATCTCACCAACATTTAAATTTCTACAAATGCGCGCATCTTGCCATGCCTGTTTCACTAGTCGACTTCATCAGTCTCTCGTTGTAAAAGATAGACGCGAAAAGTGAATAAACGCCAATTATGAATACCACAAAACAACAAATTGTTATGTCAACTTGTAATAAGTTGCTTTCTATTGCGCATGTCCGATAAGATGTCAAATCGTGCTACTGACAAGAAAGAAATCACATTCGAACTATTGCAAAACGCTGACAAAGACGGCAACATAGTGCCGGAATTCGTGCCAGAATCTGAAGAAGCGGCGGTATTCTTAGTCTAATGGCTCCATTATATCTAGTTGATACTAGAAATTCCTCGGTGAGCTTGGTTTGCTTGGAGATTCGGATGATTGCATTGGAGAACAGTACTAATTCAGTGCACAGCGAAAGTTATTGTGTCTAGTTTCAAGGGAGAGGTTAAAAAATGCACAGCGGAAGACTTGAAGGATATTTTTGGGTCACATGTTCCGCCGACGTCCGCAGAGAACGCAGGTGATTTTTACTGCGAGTTAGCGTAACATTTGGTCTATTGTGTCACTAGAAACCACTACCAATGATTTGGAGGCGGAAACAGTAATCTATCGTCAACTTCAACGTTTCATTTGAATCCATAGATTATGGTGAACGAATTGAGAATGATGGGGTTGGATTTGGACGGGGATGTAGAGCTCGAAGAAGTTGAAGAAATGGAGGACGATTTTGTGATTAAGGTATGCTCTGTCAAATCGAATGTTCTAACGTAAATGCAGGGATTCATGGATGAATTTGACGATGACGATATTTTGAACAGCTATCTCCAATCCGCAAAACTGTACAACAGAGAACTTCTGTACAAATACGAGGACATCTCTTCGGACGAGGATCAAATACCTTTCGAGCCTGTTTTGGACGAGTACAGCGCAAGAAGCGTGGCTTCGGCTAGTTCTGTGGCAAGGAGCGAGGGTAATGGACTTTATTATTATTATTATCTTTCAGTATAATCAGTCAAGTTCAGTTATTGATGTAAGATCGTAACACACACACAGCTTTTCTCAAGGATATTGGTTGACTCACTTGAAATGCGCAACAAGTGCTTCACTCGACTAAAACATTAAACATTTGCTATGTGATCGAGTTCAAATTAAAGTCAACGCAACACAATATTTGTCTTTCATTTCACTATCTATCCAAGTGTCAATACCAAACAAAGGTATCTTGGATCTGAGTATCAGTATTTATGTTTGAAGAAGCTTGTTTACGGACAATAATACACAGATCCCCAGTTTTACCTGCAGTTAACAATTTGGTGCATGTTATTAGTGTCAATAATAATTAAAAATGACAGGTTCTGCAATCTAACTTTGCAGTTGTTCGAGAAACAGGTGACGTTGAGATTAAAAATGCTTATGCGCATGCGCGCAATTTAGTTTTAATATTGTCAGTAAAAATGGGCACTACTTTTAAAAAATCTCCAAGCCACGCTTGATTAGCGCTAGTTTGGGTTATTCTGAAAAGATACAGACTGCTGGCCTATCTAGTCCCCACAAATTAAGTGATAATTTCCAGATTCTGTAAAGTTTGAGTTGTTACACGCGGACCATCTTGTAATAGGACAGTCACAAAATATTTCCTTTCGTACCAGCAGACTTTGAGTTAATTTTAACGACCGAAAGCGTGTTGCAGCTAAAATTTATATGAATTGTACCTTAAATACTATAACAAAACTGCGTAAATTGAATATAACCGCGATGGCTGAATTGTATGAATTTATCGAGGTTATAGGGTTGACCAACCTCGATAACCACTTCGAGTCCGTCCTTCGCGAGTACGTGGATAGAGACGACGACGACGACCTTAGATTCAACGACCGATTGGAGAGCCAATTGGACGCTCTAGCCGACGCCAAATCTCACCATCGCGCGATCCCACTAAACAACGCGCACTTGCAATCGCTGTGCAACGAATTTACACACAAAGAACTATTCGGCAAGAAACAAACAGTAGCCAGAGATGATCCCGAATTAAAGCAAATCAACAGACAAATTATGCACCACTACCAGCTGCAAGAAGAACACTCCACGGAACTCGATAGTGACGAGGAAGGTAGAGCGCTGCACCAAGAGTTTAGTCGTCACTCGAAAAAGACTCACCACACAATCGAGGATGACCTCAACAACGACAGGTCCAGTTGTGTTTCGTATCAGCCGAAAATCGTGCGTACACAACCAAAGAAAAAAATAGTGCTGTCGAAAGCACATGGCATTCCAAAAGAAGTCGACATCAAAAGCCCAACCACAAATACACGCGATGACGAAATAGAATCGTACATGTCAGAGTTGAAGTCCAGCTACACCACGGCAGTAAGACGCGACAAAACTGAAACTAAGGAGGAGAAGAAGCTTCGCAAACAAACCGTCAAGGACTACAAACAAGTAACCATTGAGTTCACGCTCAGTCTACCTATTCATTCATTTGATCTGATGGCTCTAGTTGAGACGTTGTGAAAAGAAAGCCAATTTCGAAGCATTCAAAAAAGAGAAGGAAAAAGTGCAATTGGATCGAGCTAGGAACAACCCAAATTCATTAGGGAGGTCACTATTGTAGAGAAGTAGAACTTATTTATAACTTAGCACTATTAAAAAGCGTTACAAATTGTTGGAAAACGTTTTTATTTGATATCGTTTCTTTTCGCATCGCTTCGTTATATTATTAAGATTTGCGCTACAGCGTCTAGGTGTTATTTTTCGATGGCTATTCACTCGAAAAATAGCATGTCGTGTGACATTGTGCAGACACCTGGGAGTTCCAAGGATTGCAGCAACTCGAACATGCACATAGCGTTCGAGTGCGTTCCTACAGTAGCAAACTTTTCGTTGCCGATCAAAAATTTTGATTTTGATGGTTGTTCAAATGATGGTGCAGATTTTTTAATTGGCGTGGTGTTGTTAGGGAGGTCGATATTTATGGTGACTGATCAAGGCTCCTTGTTGAAGTACAACTTGGAAGTGAAAGGTGTTTGTTGATCAATACCTGCCTGTTTACTGTTGTCGTGTGGGGTTGTTAGATCTGAAGGAGTGCAAGGTGGTTATCGAGATGTCCATTAGAAATTTCGCTAAGAAACCCATATTGCATGTGAGTTGTTGTTTAGTGGTGTTTATTTGTGACTGTGTAAAAAAGAGCGAAATTATGCCGTTATTGGATCTTTTTCTCTGTGTGTCAGGTACATTTATATGGTTGAGTGGCGATTTAAAAAATGGAATAAATTTACGCAAGTTCTATATGTGAAATTTGTAAAATTAATGTTCAAGGAAACTCCCTGTACTTGTATAACCTGAAAGACATGTCACCCATCAACTGCTTCACCTTCAAGAAACAACCAAGTATTTTTGCAACCAACTACAACCACGTATGTTGAATTTGTGTGTGTGTGTGTGCTATTCGAATTCCATTTAGATTCTCTACAAAAAACACCACGGTATACAGTTGTCGATGGTGCTAATGACAATTTAACGATAACACCACATTGTAGAGTGTTCTGTTCAACACTTCAAATTGGTTCTGGTGAAACAACGAAAACTACTGGTAACCACACAAACACAGGATTAGTGTGTTGACGTGAGGCGGCTTTAGTTTTACAGTTTTGAAGGACCTGAAGTGGTGAAAGCAGAAAACCAATTGCTCATTAACGAAATCCCGCAAGTGATCGAATGGGTCACCGACAAGATCGTGTGTGTAGGCACCAGAAAGGAATACTTTCTCATTTGGCAGCACGGCGGCAAAGTGGTGGAGTTGTTGTCCACTGTGAAATCGCAGAAGCCCAACATTCATGTCGCCTACATGACCAACCAGAAAGACCGCATACCTCCTTTTCTGCCGAGAAACACTTGCACCAAATTACTTTCAAATAAAAACGGCGCATGCAGCAATTTCACGTCCAAAAGTGACACTGTGGAAGAACAAAAACTTTCTGCCTGCTCGATCTACCCCATTGTCTTTGTTAAGGAACACGATCTCACGAGAATCTACTATATCGACTCAAAAAGAACCAACCCGCATGGAACTTGTTTCCACTTGATCTCTTCAATACGTTGGGCCTCCACAGTACAATGCACAGGTATTATATGGACACCAGGTGTGTTGTCGGTTGCGTTGAATTTCGAATAGTGTATAAATTCCCATACATCGTCACACTCACCACCAATTTCAATGTGCAAGTCGCGTACGCTGGTGTTGGCGGAAAATATGAAATTCTGCAGTCCATTCCTCTCACAAGATACCTCTCTACAAACACTCTTTCAGGATCGTCGCTTTTCACTATGCGCATTTTCCCCGCGAAAGATGGACTACGCGCGAGCTCCTCCAACGAGCAAAGGTTCGAGAATGAAATGGACATCTTTGTGGTGAGTGAGAACTATGTGTGGAGTTTGGTGTCGTTTCCGGCTGAAAATCAAATTCGACAGCTAAACACGTGCGGCAATTTCAAAATTGCGTCGCGGTTGGTGAAATGCCTCAATGACGACAACCCGCTCAAAGCGTCGCTTACACTGCACACCAATAGGATATACGGCCTCATTCTGTTCTCGCAGTGTAAATTCAAAGAATCCATGGACATTTTTCTGGACACCAACTACGACCCGCTGAAGGTGGTCGGCTTGTTCCCGTTGGTTGCTGCGTTTGTTGGACTGCCGTTGGCTGTTCCGTCGACGTCGGATGACTCCCACAGGGACGTCATCGACGAGAATGACGTTTTTCTTTCCGGCACTCAGCTGGAGCAGTCTTTGAATGCTCTGATTTACTACTTGACTCAGGTAGTTTTTGTATCTTGATCAATAATTAAACCCTTTCACTGTGTAATTGTCCATTAGAGTAGTACTCAATAATTCGTTTGAGTCTTGTCGCTCTTACGCAACTGATCAATTTTATTTCGCCAACTTCCACTACTACTCATTTTGAAAGTGTCGCACTTTACAATAAAAAACAATAACTCTTTTTAATTTCGCGCAGGCGCACTTGTTATTTCGTTTTTAAACTATTATTTTAATTTTTTGTTAGGTAAATAACTTTTGCTAACCACTTTCATTTACTGAACATTTATAAAGTGAAAACCAACCATTTATCATGGTAAACTATGCCACACACAGACGATAGTTTGCTTTTCTCGCATAACAATTAATAACTCTGTGAATAAACTTTTAAAGTTCGATATATATTTGGTGTTCAAATTGAATTTATTATTATTATTTTTGAAAATGGTTAAACATTCTTTGTTTGTGACTTCTCGTTCACTAGAGCGAACATGCTTACACAAAAGGCTGAACGCGACTTTAGATTAGAATTCTCTGCTGAATCATTTTATGTTAACACTTTTTTACCGTTGATGGTATTATTGACCTACTTGTAGATCAGAATCCGCTTCATTCAAGGTTCACTGCAGAGTGGTAGTTGCTGTGGGCGCTATTTGACGTGACCAGTTGGTATAGTTTCGCGTGAGGACTTTGGGGAGAAGATTGACACAAGTTTGGTGTACTGTTATTGCCAAGTATGCACTTGATATTTGGACGGACTTTTGACGAACCAACTGAATATTACACGCGGTTAACTAAATTATATGCTAGGTTAATATTGGCCTCGTTAGCTCTCTATTACGACTGGATGATAACCAGTGCAATGTGGAGCTCACGGAGAAACTACTTCTGCAGTCAAACCGCAACGATGAGCTCATTCTGCTCTACAAACACAACAGTCTTCACACCCGAGGTGACAATATTACACGCGTAGTGCGTTATTTGGGTTAGCGTTCGAGCTCTACAAAAAAATTCACCATCCAAGTCAGTCGTTGAAACTCATATGCAACTATCTGAAGACTTTGGGTAATTCATGTTTACTTGACGCTTTCAACCTCAATGTTGTCTTAAGTTATAATGGGGTTATGTATTTTATTTGAGTTTGTGAGAAAGGCTTGCTTAATTTCAAATCAAAGTACTCCTAATTTTCCATTTAAATAAACTAAAAATAAATAGTGCGCGCGCAATGTTTAGTTGAATAAACATCAACATTTCTAGAAAATAAAACGTAAGAATATCAAATAAGTGCACTAATGTCAGTTAAAGTTTCAGTTATCGAGTATTTGTTAGATTTAAAGACTACGTTTTATTTAAAAACACTAAAATTTAAATAAATGTAAAATTTGCCTTTATTTTACATTTATTTAAACAACAAGCAACTTCATGTCTTTTGAAAAAATGCTAAATAATTTGTATAATATTACAACTACTTTCTTTGTGATTCTAGTTATTAATTGTATTATATTATCGCCAAACAATTAGCAAATTGCTAAATATTATTATTAATTAGATAAATATTTTTTTAATTATTTAATAAGAAAAGTAGGGAAATGTATTGATAAACATAAAGATTAGCAAATTAATGGAATTTCCAGTTTTTCCATGAAGTAATGCTATAGTTTACTATTTCAAATTGAGAGATTAATAGGATCACATTTGATATTTCCTTTATTGGAAAGGATGCTGAACTATATTTTGCTAGAATTAGTTTTATATCAATCAATAAATCAATATGCGGCATAGCTATTGTTCCACCTCTTTTGCTTTTAATTCCATATTAAAAGAGTTATGTTTTTATTGTTCCAACCTTCCAATTAAACGTTTGGTTAAATATAAAATGACGCCTACACATGTGTGCACTTGTATAGATCGGGTCAATTTAATTTTTTGCAAATTTAAAAACAGAATTTGTCGGTGTAAAATGCATAGAATTATGCCTGGGGTTAGATGTAATATTTTATTTAATAGTAATGTTTTCAACGATTGAACTTTCTAATACACTCGATTTCTAAGTACACACGACTACCATGCTATTGATACAAATTAAAATGACGTGGCTTAATAAAGCACTATTTTTATAACGTGTTTTAGATGTTTACACCAAAATATGCTGTACTACTACGATAATCATGCTATCTAATCGTTATTGAAGTTGTATTAAGTAAAATGATAGACTTTTAAAAATGTTGATTCCTATTGTATTTTCAACCCCATATGAGCTATTTGATACGCTATTTATTCAACTACATTAAGCACAATAAAAATGATAGGACCATCATTCGTTGACGTCATCCTGGAAGAGTCAAAATACGTGTTCAAACAATCACCGTTGCTGGGCTTGTCATTGTTTATCGACGAGTATGAGCAAATTGAACAGCTACCTCGTAGAGTGGTGTTCGATCATCTGCAACAATTGGGCTTCGTGGAAGTTATTGAGGCTTACTTGGTATAATCATCTTGTTAACCCCCGCACACATATACTACTTGAATATATAATACATATTTAAATTAATGCCATAGGAACACATTGTCAATGTGTGGCGTGAGAGGGATGCATTTTTCATAGACGAGCTTCTCAAATTATACGTCGAATCATTAAAGAAACTAATGCCATTAAAAAATACAAGCTACAATGCATTGCATGAAGTGTTGTATCCTGTGAGTGGAGTTGTTCCGCTTTCCAATGGTTATACACCGGATATCAAAGTTCACATGATTACAATTGAGTTTTTAGGTGACGATGATATTAAGAGGTATCGTTGCAAGTTGCTGAACCTATTGATCAAGTCCGAAAAGTTCGACTTTAGAAAAACTCTCTCTCACTTGGCTAGTTGCAGTAATTGTTCACAACTTAAAAATATTAGATTTTTATGTTAAATGAACATAGATTTGATACAAGAACAGGCTATTGTATATGAAAAAATGGAAAATATACTCCAAGTTTTGGTTATCTATCTGTATCGTTTGCACAACACAACCTTGGCCATCGAGTAACAATGCTATAGCTATACAAATCGATCTCTATATGAGTTGACAATAACTATTTGATTTTGCAAAAATCACTGAGTTACATTTTTCAAATTCACAATAGATTTTGCCACAGATATTGTGATAAACACACAGTTTCGACCTCACATCAACTCACACCGCCAATAGACGTAATTTAGTGGTTTTAACACGTGCGAATGCTCAACGATGGTAGGCATACTTCCACTTGGTGCAGTTGTGCTTGTGCCACGATATTCACACTCTGGGCATAGAATCGATACCCACTGCCGAGTTACTGTCACTTCCAGTTGATGCACGAATCCAATTATTCAAGGTGGGACTGGAGTATTTTGACAAAATATTGTCCAAGTTGAACCCAGAACAAATTCTCAAAGTATTCCTCTGATACTTTTCGGGTTAACATGCTTTGAAGATTGTTAATATAATGCCTGATAACACGCAACTTTCTACCACCGACCAAATTCTCAAAAAACTCATTTGTATGACCAACTTCCAACAGCTCAAATTCTCTATTATGACTTCGCTGTTGAATATAAAAATCCAGAACGTATCTTTGTTCACCCATTCCACATATGAGTAGTAGGGTTTTAATGTTTGTCTTCTAGCTCAATGTACAGCACAACGCTATGGAATCGAAAAAGTGCGCTGTTACTGACAATGATCTGTGCCAGAAGTGTGGCAGGAAGATCGGACTAAGGTGGGTGCATCTGCGACTATTTCAAATTCAGTTTTCTCTTAGCTCCTTTTCATGCGCGTCCAACGGCACTTACGTCCATCTGTACTGCTCAACTGATAAAAAACGATAATTATTTTTATACTTTGATTATTTTTATATCGGAATTATTTTCTTGTGCAACGTTCACTCTTTTTTCGTATACTTAGTATACAATTTGCAAAATTATACGGTGGCGTTATGCAAATGATGAGTTTTTTAAAATTTAGTTAATTTAGCGAGTTAAAGTGATATATTGGACCTAAACACGATGAATAATCTTTTTTAAAAGTGCGTTAGTTTGTTTGCAACTGTGTAGGGTCTTTTATGCAAACAAAATGTTTATTTAGTATATTCTACACATGCGCGTGAAATGCGTACAAGACGTGTTGAAATGGCGGAGTTTAAAATAATTCAAAACTTTTATTTATTTGCGCAAACTAGACAATAAAAGTGAACTCAAACGACTATCAACTCAATGCGACAACCAAGTACACTCAAATACCGTGGACAGTTTCCGTTGAGTAGCTCTCCTCCAAAAAAACCGAGTCGCTAACGTAGGTTGTTGAGTGTACGTACTCCGACTCGATGTACGGGCCTAGAAAAAGTCAAGTACACTTTTGTAGAAGACCACAACTAAATGCACAGGATCATTGCGTTACTTGAGGTGTATGCCGAATCATTTCTCACTATCGAATTCGAAATTGCGCCGAAGACCTTGGTGCTGTCAAATTCGCCAGCTGGCCAACTGGACGGTTTGCTATGGCTAGCGATAAAAAATTCTTTCAACGCTAACTCAAAAGTCAGAAAATTGTTACGATGTCAGTTAACCTTTCTTGAGAGGCTTTAACGAACGGGTCACTGTATCGCTTTTGGAAAACATAACCGCAACGTAAGGGAAGGAACGAAAATGTAGCAACACAAATGAAAAACACAAAAATGATGAAACCAAGAGAAAGTGTAAACTAATAGTGATGCGCTGTTTTCACTCCCAAATAAATTACCATGCGAATAACAAGCAACAAATGACGTTAACAATAACAAGTGTTAATAGTTAGTATAAGCTAATGTCGGCATTTGTAAAATGCCAAAATGTTCACAACTGTATGATTAGACGTGATTAGTAGAGTGCTCAACCGTTTGTGGAGGTGGCCCGATTGAACTGTAGGCGGTTGAGCGATTCCCCTCAGATGGGCTTATCATCGTTGTGGACTGTTCCAAAAGGTTGGCGGACGTTTGAGACTGCAACGTGGACAGCAGATGGCGAGAGTCTTCACCCAACATGGGGACATACTCGGATACATTAGTGATCTCCAGTTCACTGTTGAAACGGTCCACGTAGCTGAACCTTAGCACTTTGATCGACTGTATTTCTCCGCGGCAAAATGGACATGCTATACAAACAAACAAATAAACGAATGAACTATAATAAATATGCATGGTGATGTATGAGGTAAAAGTAGGCGTGCAATACAATTTTGGTTTCGCAAATTCCAGTGGGCAATACAACGATGACAGATGTGATGGCGACACGGCTCGATCGAACTGTCTTTAACGTAAACGTAGCATATCTCGCACAGTTCCAGTTTAGAGTCACTCTCCTGGTAAAGCTGACTGTCCTCACTAGTCACATGAAAAACGTCCGAATAGGAGGTCGTCACAAGCAGTTTGTTCAACTCCGGGTTGGTTTGACGATTGTTAGGATACCGCAAACTAGCAAAAAGCACACACATAAAATCGAAATGGTTATGAATAATTTATAGAGTGATGTTGCACCTACATTTGACTGTTTTGACCCTGCAAAAGAGCATGCACGATGTTTCGATTGTAGAGACGGGTGGTTATAACCTTGTTGTTGTTGCTGATGTAAGTGATGACCCATTTGCCCACACGAGATAAACACGGCGAAAATATGTAGACACCTGGCGTCAGAATGTGATGGACGAGGTGGAAGTGAATGTCAAGCTTGGTCATCACTCCAATGTAACCACTGTGGTAGAGACACAGGATCTTCCACTTGTACATGATATCCCACCATTCTCCGAACAACTCGCAGAAGTAATAAAACCCAAACATGGTTATATATCCACTGCCATTGTAGTTCAAATTTTCCACGAGAATCTTTTTCTGACGGTTGGTTAGAAATTGCTGCTGATCACAAATCATCAACTCCACAAACTCACTGATTTTCACTATGATTCTAAAATTTGTAGTTTGTTAAAGTCTACTAATTGTTGCTAGAGTTGGGTACTTGGAGTCAAAATGCTTGAACCAGAACTGAAGCGCAGTCTTGTCCTTCACGATACATTTGCTAGTGATCTCATTGAATTTAATGTGTTCCAACTCGTAGGAAATGTATAGGAACTGTATCTGGTAGGTCGACCACAACTGACTGTGCACTTGAATTGGAAGAATATCTCTCCTAGAATTACAAATGGCGATGCAACCTTTACACAGTGTTTTCAAGTGTTTGGTTATGATGACGAGAAATGCGTCATAATCCTCTTCAATTTTGTAGGTACCCAACAACAGAATAATGTCCACAAGGCATTCTTGGATGTTCTTTAGAATTTGCTTGAATTGAAAGTCTGCAAATTCAAACTCTAGTGGATGGGGTTTGTACAATTTTTCCAGTCGACTTACTAGGCGAAGTGTTCTCTTCAGTTTGTACACTCTGTGCGAATTCGCAACCTTCACGTTAATAGGCTCAATTACGGTTTTAACCAACGATCTATGTTATGCGGTGGTTAATGATAACTTTTTAAAAACTACCTTAACCCTTTCATTCCAATATCTACTTTGTGACAGTTTATGCTTGGATTAATTTAAGGTTAAGGTGGATGTAAATTTTTTCACTCAACCAAAACATGTTCAACTATTAACTTTGTTGTTTCTTCAAGTATATAGAAGTAAATATGTTTAGGGTGTTAAGTAAGAATAAACATTAAATGTTAATTAATTCGAAGTTGGGAAGTATCACATAAAATCGATTATTTATTTATACATTGCGGAAAAGCACTAGAACTATTTCTTGAAATGAATTTTATGTGTCATATTGTCACTGACACTATACATCAATATAAAGTTTAGTGAAGCGGTGATGTGCAGAAATGATATATTTTTAGCGATCAGTATGGAATTATAACTAAAAGATAACGTTAAACATACGCTTTAAAGATTCGTTAGCACTTATAAACTTATTTTACCAAATTGTACGGATGAACGTTGTCATTTGTAGAGCGCGAAAATGAACATACGCACAATGTCTACATTTATTCGTATAATCAGGTATATTGAATGAGAATATGCCTGCTTAACTTTTCCCAGATGTATTGAATATAGAAATATCCACGCAGTTAACAGTACGTAAAACCTATTAGCCTAAGTCAACAGCACAACTTTGTCGTGGATGGCGAGTGTGTCCGCTCCATCCATTAAAACACTGTCTAGAATTACGTGTTATTAACTGTATTAATTTTCTTTTGTTTGCTACGAGATTTAACAATATTTGCTCTATTCGATAATAGTTCACACGCTTTCCTAATTAGTCTAAGATAAACTATGTCGTCTTAAAAACGTCGTATCGCTATGGTTATTTTGAACTACTTCTATACAATTCTACAATTGTTTCATAGCACTTTCAATTAGTGATTGAATCGTCTAATTATAATATTGACCGCACGCCCTTTTCAATTAGCAATTTAATTGTTTATATCTTATATCGCCTTACAGAATCGTTTCATCGTCGTGGTTATTGTTAAGTATAGATGCACTTTCAATTAGTGATTGAATCGTCTAATTATAATATTGACCGCACGCCCTTTTCAATTAGAAATTTAATTGTCTATATTGCGTTACAAAATCGTTTCATCGTCGTGGTTATTGTTAAGTATAGATGCACTTTCAATTAGGGATTGAATAGGCTAATTATAATATTGGCCGCACGCCCTTTTCAATTAGAAATTTAATTGTCTATATCGCGTTACAAAATCGTTACACCGTCGTGGTTATTGTTAAGTATAGATGCACTTTCAATTAGGGATTGAATCGTCTAATTATAATATTGACCGCACGCCCTTTTCAATTAGTCAAAGACGACTTGAAACATTTACTTTTGGAGTTATCGGTTTAAAATTAAACTTAGTTTACCCGATAGTTGTTCACAACATTTTTAAAGTTAACGGTCAATGAAGTATAGTTTTTGCGCGAAATATTATAATTAAGTCTTATGAGGTGTAGTAAAGAAGAATACGACTGATCACTTAGCATTCAATTATTGACTAGCATCTATAATAGCCAAACAACTTCGCCAGAAATGATTTGAAAGCAATCAATAATCGGAATGTTGAAATACAAATGCTGAATTAAACGGGAAAAGAGTTTAAACCGGAAAAATAAATAACAAAACTATAGTAAACAACCATGTTCAACAGTAAAACACACACATTATAAAGTAATTGGATATCACTGACGCCTGGATGACCTATGTTGGTAGTTGGCGCGACCATTCCAACGATTGTTGCCATCCTGAGCGTCCTAAAAAGAGTTAAAATATAACGCCAACGCGCCAACTACGTAATTGTATTGATCAGGAGAATAGAACGTATCCATTGGCGGCTGATAGTAATATCCTTCATTGTACCTATGACAACCATTATAAACGCGGACAAATGACGTCTACAGTTGTTGATTATAGTAAGTGAATTGAGTGCCGTCGTCGTTATAATACACATTGGGCGAGTAGCCCGGTTGAAAATATACATTCGGCTGGTAGGGAATATTTGTCATATCAGCAGGCGGGTAGTAAGATGGAGCAGCATTTGGATAGTAATAATAGCTTTGATCGAAATAATACGCTGGCTCGACGTAGCTTGATTGCATTTGTTGATAGTTTGTGGAATCATTTAAACTTCGGCGACCACTATTTGCATAACTGGTGGCTGTGGCAGGGTTAAAATTATTTTGATGGGAATCAAAGTATTTTTTATGATGCGGCCGAGGATGATAAGAGGACGACGGTTTATATTTATTGACTCTACTACTCAGAGCAGAACTTGCGTTTGGAGTATTTTCAACAGTGGTTACGGTCGGTACAGCTTGAGGTTGTTTTGGGGTGGGGCGCCCAGAAGAGCCAGTTTCATTATTGGCGATTTTTGTGGATTCAGTATTATTCGATGGTTGATCAGATTTTGGTGGAGAAGTTGGACTTTTTCGTTCAACCGACTTTCTAGTGTTATCTGATACCACCACTGGAATGCTCGGTTTGTTATCTGAAACATTTTATTTTACAATAGAAAACAACATTAAATACATTTAGTGTGGACGGAATCTCGATTTCTTCTAGTTGTGCGATTGCTCGAATCATCCAATCTAAAAGCCAATGAATTGCCCGTCAACTTAACTCATATATACTTGTGCGTTTGTGTTGGTGTATCTGGCTTTTTATCAGTTGTCGGATGTGAAAGAGTGAGCGAGTGCAACTTGTCCACAATGCAGCCTTTGATTTCTTCAACGTTTGATCCAATTAGGTTGTTGTTATCACTCACCTTAATAGCACCATCTACAGAGCATGGCAAGTGTCACAAAAATACATTATTAGTAGTTGTAACCGAATCGCCATACAACTTTTCAAATTTATCATGTTTCCATTTATCTACGCTATCTGAGTTAGTGGTTTTACTGGACTTGAACAACGATCTTAACAAAAATTGATCCAAAAACGCCAATGCCAAAATACCGTTTATTCGATCTGTACCTACTATTGTTTGACTTGCGTTGTTGCGTAACTTTGCTATTTTTATTGAAAATTTTTGGATCTATAGGTGTTAGTGGCTGGGCTTTTAACACTTCAGGGATAGTATATGTGCTGAATTTCCTCAACTTAGGCGGTGAAGATGGTTTATCATTGGCATTAGATTCTGCACATTTGTTGTCTTCGTCTTTGTTTGGCTCGGCTTGATGTGCACTGTCAATCTCTTCGGCTATTGAGACATCTATTTGTGGGGAAGCGTGAAAGATAATATCCATTTAAAAATCAACTAAATACCTTTCACATCATCATCCTGCACCATGCACATCAAATCCAGTGCTCCATCTGACTTATCATCCTGACTGAAACATTCATCTACGGAATTTTCGGAAGACATAAACGTTCTGACTATCAATTCGTTCAGGGATGAGACAATGCTTTCGACGACAATTTGGTCTCGTTTTACGGTGGTGTACGAACAATAACTTTACTGAATTTTCCACTTTTCTCTACAAAAAATGTGTTTATATCGGATAATAATTATCGTAATATTTGTTTCTCGCAAGTGGTAGGCATTTTGCGAAAATTAACACAGTTCTTGCTCAATTACATGACGAAACTCCAGATTTTAGTAGTAGTATTTTAAACCCCTCAATGTTGAAATATTTCTATGTTCTACTATTCAGAACAGACTCCAAATTGATTTCACACCTACACTAAGTGTCAATGGGGTCGCCTATGCGTACACTGACAACAAAATTGGGTGTGCTTATAAGTTATAACAACGCCGATTCGAAAAATTTAAAAGTTCAAACCAACTGGTTCAGATATTCCTTAGTTAAAAATGCTATTTTTCATTATTTAAAAGCGAAATCACGTGACATGAGGTTAATTTGCTCGCGTTTTATGTCCGAGAATTAAGTTGCCTTTTTATTGTACATGCGACCACCGATTTGACGATATTGTTGCTGTTTTTGAGCGTACCGAAGTAACACACGCAAAATACAATATGTTTTACTCCACTGAGTTTGATAACTTTAGATTTGCTACCATAGTTATTTTTAGAATTCGCAAATAGAAAGTACATGGCGTGTCTTAGCATTATTTTACTCACATTTATTTGGGCCTATGTGATGGGTTGAATTGACATGGTTTTATTTTCAAACGTTCAATTGAATAGTTTCCTGCTAAACAACTATTGAACACACTGTTAAAAAGCTGTTGAAAAATCGACTAAAAATAGGCGATTTACAGATTGACTAAAAATAGGCGATTTATAAATTGACCACGAAGTGGCTGTTGCCCAGCCTCACTCATAGGAGACTAGACAAGCCTAACAGCGAATTTTCAAAATTTCAATACGCCTGCGCATTTTTTATGAAAGAGTCTAACTTGGGTTCAATTTTAAATTAAACGCATTAAAATTAGTACTACCAATTATTCTATTATTGGTGTATATAATATTAAGTTATACAAATTTGAAACACGCTGAGTTTAAAAAATGAAATGGTCAAGGCTTTATACGATAAAATATTTCACATGGAGGGTGCATGCTTGAATAAAAAGCAATATTAAACGCTCATTGAAATCGTTACACAATCTTTGTGCCTAAATCAACGGAATTTTCGAATTAACGGTCACAAAACTCACTACAAACCTGACTACTGGTCGAACGAACCAGGTTCAAAAATTTGACTACGCATGTACTGAGTGCAAAAGATTTCACCGTCTATGCACGCCAAATATCAACTTTAACTTATAACTCAAGTATCAATACAACTGTTGATGGTTATTTAATAGTAGTACGTCTCAATGTAAAGGTAATATGAGAGACTAAAAATTAATCACCTTTTAGTTTTGGGTGCATGCGCTCAACTTTCATGGGAATTGCATCGAACCTGTGCTCACTTTTATCACAACGTAAAGTTCACTCACCGTATATTAAAAATCAGCTGATCAAAAAAGCACGGGAAATCACCGAATCTCTCGAAAAACAATCGACATGCTGATTAGAGAGATTAGTAACTAGGCGCCAAAACACGAAACTTTCCCAGCTAAAATTTGCACTTTTCAAAAGTGAATTTCCAGTGCAGCCTAGAAAATTACAACGACTGAATTCACAAATACGCAGCGAAGCAATCAACATAAAATATTCATAGTACGAATGGTACGCATGCGTGCAATATCCCACATAACTCCGACGTGAGTCAGGTTGCTGGACCGGAAAAGAATCTCAGCGCGCGCGCTCACCAGATTAAGCAACATGGACCTCGAGATCAATACTCAAGTGTTTCACACACATGTAACAAAGTTGTACGACCTGTGGAAAGTACGCCGAAACTCCATTTAAACTCGATCACTTTTCTGAATTGACTTGGTAGAACGAAGACCGTGTAAACCCGCCGTTGAACGGCTCCTCGACTAGTGCCAACCAATTTTCAAACGTTGATGCTATTTTTCTGGTATGTGGACAGTTTGAAGTGGTCTCTTACAGCAAAACCTTGTCGCTCCAAGTATGCGCGCTTGTGTGAGTTTGTTGGGGTTTACGCGTGTTTCCTAAAGGAGTGGCTTTTCGGAATCGATATAAGCGATTCGGTTATTGTTTTTTGCGAAGATAAGATAATCTGTTATGCGTCCAAAAAGAAGGTCAACTACCTCCAGCCGTTAGCGACGGATTCCAAAATTCCCATCACGTTTTACACGCGACAAAATGTACATGTTTTGTTAGCGGCATGTTACTAAATTAGTGCGTTGGTAGGCGAACGAAGATGAATACTTTTCAAAAATAATCGAACATGTGAAATCCAGTAAGAAGGTTTGTGAGCACTGTCCTCATGTTGATGTGCTATAACTTGATTATAATAGGGCAAAATTATGGGCTCGTTCTTGAAGGACAAATTTGACGGCCCATTCTATGAAAAGTGGACCAAATGCCTGAACGATAATCAGCTTACCGAGGTAGAACTTTCCCAATATTCCACACTGACACATGCCTATTCAGATGGTTGATTTGTCTTCAGAAGTGTCTGAATTGATGCGAATCAAAGAAACTGACGAATTGAGCAATATACAGGTATTCAGACAAGCTGTTTGCTGTGGTATGCTTGATGTAGATTGCCGCCGATATATCCTGTAATATATTTAACAAATTTTTCAAAATGAAACTTTTGAGTTTGATTGAATCGAACAAAGTAATCGTCAAGACTCCCAACCTGAAAGTGAATAACATTATTAGAAAGTTAAACACAGCGAATTGGCCACCCAACTAGAAGACTGTTTCGAGAAGAAAATGTATTACTCGAACCCCAGTGTCAAAGAGGAGGACGTGGAATTGGCGTTTCCGGTGATTTTGCAAAGTGGTGGCAACTACAACGTCAAATTCAGCACCGAAAGGTACGCCAATTTGCCCATTTCTATTAATTAACGTTGTATAAATGATGTGTGACAGTCGTTTAACCAAATTTATAGTGACGACAACAATCTAAAGTTCGATATTATCGTCCTGATGCTGGGAGTGCGCTACAAATACTATTGCTCGTGTTTGGTGCGAACACTCATGATCAACCCTTCAGACGAACAGCAGAAACACTACAAACTGCTGCAGGAGTCCTTTGATGTCGTGGTGGCTGCGTTGAAACCGGGCAAACAATTCAACGAAGTGTACAAAGCATTCTACTCCTTTTTCGAAACCAAGGACAGTTCTCTTCTCAAATACCTCCCCAAAAACGCCGGCTTCAGCACTGGCATCGAATTCAAAGATGCCACTTTGTTACTGGATGCCAACAATACTACAACCATCAAACCAAGTATCTTGATTACGATTAGTGCCACCTAACAGCCTCACCACACAAGATATGGCATTCAATGTGCTGGTCACTCTGAACAATGTCGACATTGGTCGTTCAAAATATTCCTTTTCCATCGGCGACACCATCCTGGTGGTCGACAGTGGGTCATCGATTTGCACCAAGCTCACCAAAAGACAACTCGGTAGTGTGACTGTTAGAGTGGACGATCCATCTGACGAGTCGGACGCATCGGACAAGATTGTCATTTCTTCCCATAGCGAAAGCGAATCTTCTAGTGAGGGTGTCGCGTTGATAAGAGAGTCTCGCGTTGGCGCGGTTGGTCGTTCAAGAAATCTACCAAAAAGAGAAACCACTGAAGGAACGGAGATCAAACGAAAGGCACACCAGAAAGAACTGGCCACCAAACTCCAACAAACGGCCGTGAAACGCTACCTCGATGCGAGCTCCACTTCCAAAACGTTATCGGCGCAAGCCAACGCTAATTCGGCGGCCACCAACAAGTTTTTCTGTTACAACCATGTCAAGGAGATCCCTCGCGAAAAAGAAATCACTGAAATGCGCATCCATGTGGATAAAATGCACGATTGTATTGTGTTGCCTGTTATGGGAATGTCTATTCCGTTTCACATCTCAACCATCAAAGTAGCTTCACTCCTGCTCTTCTTTGTCATTAAAACTTAAACCACAACTCTTACGTCTACTCATTGACATGTGTGCTAGAATATCAATACCTCCCTCGAATCCGACTACATGTATTTGAGGATAAATTTCGTCATGCCTTTGCCTGTGTATGTTGATTGGTAGTCAGCACCGCAGTAATTAACTGCTTTTAGTCATGATTGGACCAATGATAACGACAAATTCAAATCCATTGCCTATGGAAGTATCAAAGAAATGTGACTGCGTGGTTCATTGTGCTCAGTCTAACTGTTGATGTAGCATATATCGTAGTCTGAACATCAAGGAGATCGGAAAAGCCTACCCAGACAGTTCACATTTGGTGAATGTGTTTCGATTAGTGAAAGAGCTTCAAAAGAAGTTCAAGACTCAACAAGCAGAGGAAAAGGAGCTGGAGGTAATCTATCTACAATATACACACAAAGGAAGGGACTATTCGCGTGGATCATAATATAAAAGCCCCCAATTTGATTTTTATTTAATTATTTGTGGCTCGTCGCTATTATTTATCGGGGACTACAAATAATTAAATATTATTATTTATCGGGGACTACAAATAATTAAATATTATTATTCATCGGGGACTACAAATAATTAAATATTATTATTCATCGGGGACTACAAATAATTAAATATGGACTGGATTCTGCAATATAAAATGTGCACCTTTTCCGGCAATAGGCGTTAATGAGATTAAAAATGGAGTTCGCGCAAGCGTGCATGCCGTTTAGGATTAATTTCATCCATGAAAATAGCCGCCGCCTAAATAAATTCTGATATGTCCAAAAGTGCGCATGTGCTATTTATTTTTTCGTACACATGTTCCTTACAACACTCACCATCTGATGAAAACATAGATAATATTTGGAGGTTTAGTTCAATTTAATCAAACGAGTATTAGTACGGTTGAAAGTGTGGGGTTTGGCGGATTTTCAGAATTATAATCCGATTACCTAACTCTGTAATCGGATTATAATGCAAAGTGGCTGTTATTTCCCAATAGATTGCAAAACGAGGGTTGATTATGGTTAGAATATTAACCTTAGTAATGTATAAGACTGATATGTCCATTTTATACTACAATATCAATGCCTGGTAATGATCGTGGATAATCGTCGATAATTGCATATGTCGCTCGAATTTCATTCTACAAATATTAATTTTTGGCTCAGAAAATCCAGGATTCATCTTTAATATTTATTGTTAAATTTAAAATCAGCTTACCTGTTACAACGCTGCCTACCCACTTGAAGCTTTATTCGAATTAATTTTGTGCAGCTTTATTTTCACACCAACCTATGTAACCGATGTATTTGATCAATACGATTCTTTTAATATAAATTGATGTCAACTGAAAATTAATTGTCATCATCAATAACAGGGTAATATAAATATTTTAAATTTTTTCCAGTAAGATATTAGTTTCTGGAAAATTTCACCATAATTAAGCTAATAAATGGGGGTTCAAAAGGTGATTGACATGATTGAGTTTTTAAATGTGCATTAAACTGAGCATACGAACCATTACGATGTTCTCCGAATCACAAAATTGTAAAAATACATTTCATCCAATGTACTGCGACACACGAATAAACTTTTCTTTTAAACCTCCCAATTGAAGCGTTCGTTTTATCGCTTGTATACACATAGTGACTTAGTGAATATTTGAACCAATTAGATAAGATAACTAAATAAATACGCGACTTAACTCAAAATGTAACACTATTTGATTGAACTAATGTATACTTATTAGGGTTTGGTTAGACAAGCCGACCTTCAATTGAGCGTAAACAAAAATCTACCCCGCCTTCGACACCTACTCATGCGACCTACCATTGGGAACCGCCGTGCTATTGTATACCTGAAATAGTCCAACACAGACATATGCGTTGATGTGTGATAGGGTCAACTGGAAGTGCACCAAAACGGTTTCAGATACACATCCACTAAAACCGATCATATTGATATCTTGTTCAGCAACATCAAGCACGCTTTTTATCAAGTAATCAAGCGCGCTCATTTTGATTGGCGGTCAAATTAATTTTTTGTCTTTAGCCATGCGATCACGAGATGGTTACTCTCATACATTTTAAACTGAAGGTTCATTTGTTGTGATGCTTGGTGTATTGCAACGCACACTTAGGATCCGTTGTTGCATGGTAAGAAGAAACTGCAGGATGTTCAATTCTTCACTGAAACCGGCGTTGCCGTGTCAGATCTCGACAAGTCGAACTACTCGTCAAATAGGAATGACCCTGATGAAATTGAAGCGGAGGAGGTTGTTTGAGTTTGAAGGGTGGATGTAAAAACTTGCTTAGAGAGAACTGGAAAATATCCAAAGAGTTAACAACTCATTCAAACATTTCTGCGAAGCTGTTGAAACACTCACCGACGGAAAGATCGAGTTTGATTCTCCCTTCAAGGATCTAGGGTATTTCTAGTGCAAATCTAGTTTTAGTGGATTGACGATTTGCATGCTTTTAGTTTTGACGGGGTGCCGTCCAGGCTGTCTATCCTGCTCACTCCCACCACGCATTGTTTGATCAATCTGATGGAGATGCCGTTTTTCGTGCTGTCTTTGAATGAAATTGAGTTGGTTCATTTTGAGCGTATTCAAGTATGCACCTTGAGTGAACCTCACGATAGTCGACCTTGAATTTAACCCCTAATTACCCCTTTCTAATAGGCCAATACCAAACATTTCGATATGGTTTTCGTGCACAAGGACTACTCCAAAAAAGTGACCATGATTGGCTGTGTACCCATGTCAAGTCTCGAGGCGGTCAAAGATTGGCTTGACAGTTGCGATATCAAATACTCGGAAGGCATTCAAAGTCTTAATTGGGCTAAAATTATGAAAACCATCAATGACGACCCCAAGGACTTTTTTGAGACGGGTGGTTGGACTTTTCTCGACCCCGAGTCTGAATATGAAGGTGGCGACGCTCTCAAAGAAGATAGTGATAACGAAGAGACTTATAACCCTGAATCATCAGGCGAATACGAGGAGGACTCTGATTCGGATGAATTTGAAGAGGAAGATGCGTCTGAAGAGGAAGGGGACAGTGCCGAAGAGGAGCCTTCAGACGCTTTCACTTGGGATGAACTCGAGGACATAGCTCGCAAGGAAGACGAAAATAAACACAAGCACCGCATTGTGGATCCCCCTACCAAAAGAGGTTCGCGACCTAACAACTCGTCAAGCGTCAATCGCAAAAAAACCAAATTCTAATGACGTCATCTATGAGTATTGTGTTCATTCTTTGTTTGGTAGATTTGTGTTTGTTCGTGTATCAGTTGTATGAGTTCATCACTATTGGCTAGTTTGGTCTGTCTTAATTTTCTTTATACATTTCAAGAAAATTGTCTCGTTGGTGGATTAATTTTTAATCTTTGGCATTGAATTTTTTCGCGCCAACGCTACCTCATATAACAACATCCGTGTCACTTACTATGACAAAGTATCATCGATTACCACAGTCTACTTGGTGTGGATTTAAATGCTTCTTCATATAGGTCACTTTGGTTCTGAAATTAGTATGTAAAATAGGTGTGAACGAGTGTGGAAGTTCAATGTGCTCTTTACACTACATTTTAACTTAATATAAGAAAATTATTAAATAGTACAATCTACTGTAGCTCTATGTATATAAAAGAGTGGTGTCTGTGTGTGATCACAAGTACGCATGTGCAGCAATTGTTTTCATTGTACACAGACTTTACAACACTAATAATGTAACGCAAACCTAGATAAGATTTTTAAAGTTAGTTTTTTCCATTAAATGCATATTAATAATTTTAAATGCATAATAATAATTTTAAATGCATAATAATAATTTTAAATGCATAATAATAATTTTAAATGCATAATAATAATTTTAAATGCA
>JAOPJI010010347.1:0-17724 GCA_027122695.1 Merluccius productus
ATGATGCCGTTTACTTAATCAAAAACGGAACGGTTCAAAATGTGCGCAATACCACACTGTTCCTAACGCGCGTAATATGAAAACAATCGATTACCGGCAAAAACCTCTATTTTAGGAAAAAGGCACAGGCGGGAGTCGAACCCGCGATCTTCGGTTTACAAGACCGACGCCTTACTACTTGGCCACTATGCCGTACTTTATAGAGGTGATTTGCGCTCGGAGATATTTTATAAAAAATGCGTATGATAGATAAACCGCGCCAAAACCAACCGAAACTTTACTCAATTATTTAATCATTTTAACAAACGCGATTTTGCATGAATGTAGAACAACCAAGGATATCCTTTTATTGAGACAAGTTGAAATATAACACTCTTTATCAATAAGTCATCTTACCTCTCATCAATAAAAATTGAACACATATTAACCTGTCAACGATTTATATGCAACTCAGTTCAAGTTGTATCTTTTAAATCACATCAACAATTCACGGTACCAACATCTTTGACTAGCTGCAAAATAAATATCGTAATGTTGATAAACTATCATAATATAAACATAGTTTTACACGTTAATTTCACTTAAAATTATCCAACCCGCAATTGTGAGAAATTCCGACACAAAATACGCAATATTACGTTTATTTAGAATTTGAAGAAATGTACACTGATATTAGAATTATAAATTATGATCAAAGTGTTTATATGTACAAAGACTTAAAATAAATACAGTCGAACCTCGCTTCGATATTGCTTGATTAGATATGGGGTGGTTTTGCACTTAATTTTTGATTTTATATTTGTACCACAATTATAGTTAAGATACTTCTTTAAGAACGTTGACGAAAAATACAAATAATTAATTTATACAATTCGACAAAAACTATACATATGTGGAAGTAAACGATAACAACTTATTTTTAAAAATATGAACAAGAATTACCTGTGCATTATTCTTAGTTGTCAATATTTTATGTAAAATCAGTAAAAACAATTGACTGGAAATATTATACATTGAATAAAAGGTCAATTATATCGTATTTATAATCCCTAGTATAGTAACTTTAATAATTTTTACCTCGCCGATTATTTAGTTAGCTATAACTTAAAAAATCCTAATTGAGTAAATTTTCCACTTTTTCATGAAATATATAACAAAAAATAATTAATAGTCAATTTTCCCTATTCTAAATTAATTTTATTAATAGCATTTAACAAACTCAAGATCGTATACTAAGAAAATTATTCTTGTGACATATTGTGACACTAAAATACAAATTTTTCATCTAAATTTAATATTTCATATATATATAAATTTCATTATAATATAAATAGTAATCTTTGCAAACTCAAAAGTAAATTTGGAGGATGAAAATACTTAGCAATAAAATGTGAATTAGTAATGTCTACAAAACATCCATGAGATGTACGTAAATACATTCTCATTTTAAAATGAATTTATATATTTATTTTAAATGGGGACAGATTTCTTTAGTTTGTTTTAAATTAAAAATAAATAACATCTCTCTCCATGCAATGATCAAATACAATAACTATTCATCTCAAATATTCTTTAATCGCATAAAAAACAAACATATACTGAGAATATTCTCAAAGTTTTTACAGATTTAAAATATAAAATGTACACATTTATAATGTCATCAACATTTAACTATCTAATTTAATATGTTTTTAAATTTTTTTAAATTCAGCAAGTTAAACTAACTATTCTACTCGTTTTATTCGCACAAACTTACGAAATATATTGAATAAAAACCAAACGACTTCTAACGTTTTTCAAACATTACAACATAACAACTACAATATGTTGTAGGTGCTAATAATCTTGAATAATAATTAAAATGTACCTTTTAGCAAACATTGTATCATATCAACAACTTGTATTTTTGTCTCTTGTTTTTTAGCAAGTAAAACCCAGAAACTATCAGTATGTAGCTAATAGAGGAATAGCTGTAAATTTAAAGAGTAAACTCACTGAAAGTATGCGTAATATTATATTTCTCCTATAATATGATAGTTATATGTTTTGTATTTAACTACGCGCGTTTTAGTTGGTCCATTACAACATTTGCCGATTCATTTGATGTTCCTTTCCTCCAATTGAATTTTAAGGTTTAAATGCAGTCAGTTATAGTGAAATAAACATTAAACTACATTATAAAGCTGATATATCCCGTTCAAATTGTTAGTGTATATATAGCAGTGAGACAACTAAAAATTAAGTGAGGCTATATAAAAAACAATGGCCGTAAGCAACGGGCAATGAAGCTAAGGCGAAGCCGTGCTTTTGCGCTAGTAAAACTATAGTTTATTGGATTTTTTATGGTGCACGCACTAATTACACGATATCCTGAGACATCTGTAATCGTTTTCATTCAAATCATAAATTATGTGATCTTGTTCCTTTTTAATTTAGGACATTCAGAAATTTTCTGCTATGAAAATAGTGTTTTACCAAGCTTTTAATATAAGGTTTACTTTTGAGATAACATCTGAATCATTCTATTTAAAAAGCCTTAACACATATTGTCCTCAGCTATATTCTTCAAACGTGTTTTTATTACACAAAACATCAAACATCACTATTTATCACTCAAGCGATGATTTAGAAAAAATGCAGCAAATTATATTAATATCTTACAAGTACAATATTAGAGATAACGTGACCCTATTAAAATATATTTTATTTTCAGCATAACAAATTTTTCTATAGTTAATTAAAACAAAATCTTCCAGTATTATGTTGTTTTGATTTAAGTAAAAACAAACTTGTGGATTAATATTAATATCAAGGTCTTTAGTATTTTGTTCAACACATTATATTCTAAACTGTGTGTAATACTGTGCAAACTAATAATTATAGTATAATTTTTAAATATAATTCCTATGGTACGAAATTGAAATGTTTTGATAAAACTATGTACTAGTTGTGTGCGTAGATCTCAGTTTTGCGAGGTCCGACTGTAATTAGAAACCAGCATTACTTTGAAGTTTTACTTAGCCCTTGAACACCTGGAGGTGACCATTGTGGTCCACCAAGGAATTTATTTCAATTATCATTTCGTTAAAATACTTAAATAAATGTTTATTAAACGAGTTTTATGACACGCTACTTAAGCAAATAATACTTAAGTAACAGGCTTATAACTATGAAAATTTCCCTTAAAAAGTGATGAAGAAAAAAAGTTACACGAACATCTGGAGGTGACCAGCATGGTCACCTTAAAATTAATGGATCAGTAATCCTTTAAAATGTTTAAAATGTTTCAACATTATACGTAATAGATTATTATGTGGTCAAGATTATTTTAGAATATTCTAAATTAATCTAGAATATTCGAGAACAATTTTAACCTATAAAATTCGGCTTAACGTGACTTACAAATCAGAGAACATAAGCTAATAATGAATTCGGATAAAGACATCTCATTTTTTCAAACTGAAGAAGAAAGCGTGGAAGAAATATTAATAACTGAAAATGAGTCAGAGGATCTTGATGAAATTATTTGTGAGCCTATAAATAATAAAGATGATGAGGAGGAGGAGTACAATAGTGATGTCAGCATTGAAGATATGTCAGAATACCCCTCGCTGATATCAAATGATGGTGAAAAATGGTGTCACAATCCAACAAGAGTAGAAAGAAAACACACAAAAGAAAATGTATTTGTTGGCAAGCATGGATTTTGCCAGAGCGCCCAACGTATGGCTCAAACTCCATTAAGATGTTTCCATATGTTTTTGACTTTGGATATACGGACTGAGATCATATGTTGTACCAATAAATTCATCCAACACAAAAAACCAAAGATGAAAAAGATTGATATGAATGAGCTCAATATATTCTTGGGTGCACTTATCCTCATTGGAGTCATGAAAGGCAAAATGAAAACCTTCGAGAGTTCTGGACTGAAAAATATGGACTGTCATCAACCATGAAAAAAATATCCCGCTCTCGGGTTGAAGAGGTCATGTCTACTCTTAGATTTGATAATAAAAGAGCCAGAGATCGTTCTGATAAATTGACTCCAATTCGACATGTTTTTGATCAGTTCATTAAGACCTGCAAGGAGAGCTATAATCCATCCCATCAGTTAACGGTCGACGAGCAACTTGTCACATTTCGAGGACGATGCCCATTCAAAATGTTCATACCATCTAAGCCTGGTAGATATGGAATCAAAATCTGGGCCCTCTGTGATGCAACAAACGCATATCTTTGCAATGCAAAGATATACATCGGAAAAGAAAACGGCATCGTCGAAAAAAACCAAGGAGAGAATGTGGTAAAAAGTTTAATCCAGCCATATTTAAACAAAGGAAGAAATGTCACAACCGATAACTTCTTCACAACGCTATCTCTTGCGAGGTACCTTATTTCGCACAACACAACTATTGTTGGAACAGTGCGGAAAAATAAAAAATTCCTTGTGACTGAATTTCAGTCATCAAAGGGCAATGAAAAAGAAACAAAATTTTTGTTTCAGGATAAATTTACACTGGTCAAATATAACCCAAAAAGAAACAAGTCCGTAGTTCTTTTAAGCTCCCAACATCGTGGCATTGAGATCAACAATGAAACTAACAAGCCTGCAATTATTATGTACTATAATTCAACCAAAGCTGGTGTGGACACACTCGACCAGATCATACGTTGCTATTCAACCAAAAGGGCAACTCGTCGTTGGCCTAGGCGGTTTTTTATAACATAATTGATATAGCTGCATATAATGCTTACCTACTATATATAAACAGGAACCCACAATTTTACGACGCTAATAAAAAGCAGTCAAGAAGAGAATTCTTGAAGATGCTAGCTGAAGAGTTACTGGGAAACGATGATATCAAATTAAGTGAAACTTCAAAAAAAAAGAATCCTCATCTGACAGAGGATTTTGTCATATTTGTTCCAAAGGTTTGAAGAGAAAAAGTAGAATTGCTTGTTCAACTTGCCACGAGTATGTATGTGATAGCCATCGTTCACACAAGATTCAGTGCGACGCATGTTACAAATGTTAGAAACATTAAGTATACTATTTATTTGATTTTTCATAAAGTTCATTTTTTGCGCTTAAAAAGTCAGATAAGTACATAAATGATTATTTTACAAAATATTTTGGTAATCTGACTATAACATGAAGTTTTAAATAACATAAAATGTTTTATATTTGTATATAAGTTCACTGAATAATCAATATTTAATACTTTTATAAAACTTGTTACTTAATAAATAAGAGAAAATGGTGTTTCCGATTTTTATTTATAAAAAAACGATAAAGCAACAATTGATGAGTATGATGCCTAAGTGTAATTATGGATTTACGTGTACAATTTACAATGTAATCATTTAACAATTTCATTAATAAATTTTTTATGTAAAAATCAAGTATTTTTTTAAATTTTACACTATATTATATCTTATACGGAATTATATGCATATAGTTTCAATATTATGAACGCGAGCATTAGACAAATTATTAAAATTCCATCAATTAGTGGTTACCATATGCTTTTTTATTTAACAACAGTAAATAAATATGTTTATATTATTATAAATTCGAAAATAACAAAATTGGGATATTTTTCTCTCAATTAATGTTGATGGACCGCAGTGGTCACCTCCAGGTGTTCGTGTAACTATTTTCCCCAGGTGTTCAAGGGTACACTTGTTAAAGTATTTATAACATTCTTAGGTATGTATTTTGTATAAACGTTTGTTTCCTTTAACTAAAACCTAATATGTATCACGTTAAGTTTACTGTACATGTCACCAATTCAACAAGTATAACACTTATGGGCAACCCATTTTACTACCTTAATTATTGCAAAAATTATGTATACGTAAAGTTTAGTGTATAGACATTATAAAACATGTAAAATAAGCTACCATTAATAAAGCTAACGAATTTGTCGGCTGATAACAATATTTTACGAGAAACAAGTTGTTCAAAAACATTTGTTAAATAATTTGATACAAACATAAATCCAATAAATTATGTATGACAATAGTTATTGATTTTTTACGCTATAAAATTGGTCAGCATGAGGGAAAGCAAAGCTTAAAATTTGATGAATATGGGTTGAGCGTTGACAACCTGACTGTAAATTTTAAACTTGCCAATAAGTATAAAAGAAAAATGATGTATTCTCTCAACTCAAGTTAATATTAGTACTATAAAATGATATTCTATTATCATTAGCAAATGCTTAAGGATATGAAAAAAATCATTCGATTCATGATAATAATTACTACAATAAATATTTCGAACAAAAAAGAACTTCATTTGGAAGAATTATTAAAAGTACAGCTATTTTTTTAATAAAAATTTATTATACTTTTGACAATTAATAACCCAATGCAATCAAACATACATGTAAGCATTTAAACTAAATATACAGTCGTGACTCGGTATTGCGCAGTAAATTATCACGATGCCCCCAGTAAAGAAAGGTATTGACGACAAACATAATTATATTTTATTAAAATTCAGCAAAGATGTTTAAATGTACCAACAAAATGTTAATCGTGTAATTTGAGCTTAGTAATTATCAGCTTATATTGTAATAATTATAACTATTCAAATGTTAAGAATAACCATCCTCCATAGAATATTGTCAATGGAGAGAAAGCTATCCAAGTATAATGTTTCCGATAAAAGAAAACTACTGTCACATGGAAAATTTGAAGGCGTACACCGCACAGTATACAACTGAATTGTATATGGTAGAAATAAGTAAAAACTAATATCTGGTGAACTCATCTTAAATAAGTCATTAAAGATTGCTAAATAATAAGGTTATATGTATTTTAATACAACTAGAGGACGGCTCAATTGTCTTCGAAAAAGATATGGCCTACATTCCATGCTACTTAATGGTGAAGCGGGCAGCTTTACCATAACATCAACGAAAATGTGATAATTTCAAAAAACAATTTTACACATGTTACAAGTGTGCTTGCGCACGACTTAGTCTTGGATAATAATTTTACATTGTGTAACAAAATAAAAATCCCCAATTGTTACGCAATAACCTATTATATTATCTGTGTTTTGATTATATTATCAGTATTTCACAGTCTATAAGGAAAAAGAAACTCTAATTACCAAATTCAATTGTAATAAAAGTATAGATAACAAAACTTGGATTTTTATCAAGAAAAATATGATTACCGTCACTGTGGGATTCAACCGATTGATTTCTTCCATTGTTATTTGGATACAAATAACAACAACGACCATTTAGATATAACTTCTTGCATCACTGAACGATGTGAATGGACGTTTGGGCACTGATAGATAAAACTTACTATAGTTCAATGGAGATTTCTTACTGTATTTGTTCACATTATAATTCCAAATGCAATAACAACTGCAGTAACATCAATCACCCGCGAAACTTCAACCAAGATTTGAGCGTGAGACACTTGTTATTAAAGTATTTAATTTTCTTTGAATAAATATCACGATATACTTTGTAACACAGAAAAGGTGCGCTGCAATGTTCGAGAGGCGCACTTAATCACGTGCCTCCACACTTATAAAATGACCAAAACTTACGATGTAGTGTGAATATGCATTAAATCACAGTAGAGAGTTTTGAAGCAGTGCTCTAATGTGTTTAATATCGGATAAAACGCTCTTTTAAATATTGTAAAAGTCAATTATTGTAACGTGGGACATGTTCTAGTTACAATATGGGGTAATATATATTGGGTTGGGTTAGCTGGTGTAATTTGCAATGTCGTGACCATTCAAATTCAATTAGATATGGCAAATCATCAAACAACGACCATTAATTTGCGGGTTACTTCGTAAGGTTTCGTGGGATTACACCACACTGCGCAAGTTTGATCGTGAAGTATGGATGATGAATTAGAGTCATATCAGTTTGACGGATCGTCCGCTCAAGATAATCAAGTTAGGAGTGGCCTTAGATATTAGTTGTTTATTACTTTTTAGAACCTATTAAATTTCAACAGCCGATTAAGTGAAATAGAACAAGAGACCGACAAATTGAAAACCTTAAAAGAGTCATGTAAAGACGAATTGAATGATAGTAATTGTTCGGTGGAGTTTTCTGATTCTACCGCCATGAAGGCATCCTCAACAGCGGATATTGATTGTCGTTCTATTTATGTCGGAAATGTATCATTATCCATTGCTTTGAATTCATTGTTATTGTACATCAAATAGGTGGATTATTCCTCAACGGCAAATGAGATAGAGCAACATTTTTCGGTTTTTGGCAAAGTAAATAGAGTCACTATACAATGTGATAAATTTACACGCAAACCTAAAGGGTAACTACTGGTTGGTATCACTTGACTCAGTGTTAATGGTGTGCTGCGTATAGATTTTGCTATGTTGAATTTGCTGAAGCTGATTCAGTGGACAGCTCATTGAGTTTGGCTGATACGCTATTTAAGGGGAGACTTCTTAAAGTACTACCTAAACGCACAAATATTCCTGGTGTAAGTTCAACTAACCGTGGTTCAAGAGGTCGGTTTAGAGGCCGAATTCAACGTGGCAGAGGAAGATATTCTAGGTAATTCTGCATAATTGGTCTCTTTTACAATGTGTCATCCTTCTAGATTTCATAGACAACGTCGTGGCCCCTATTAATCTATGATTGTATATTTTCGAGCGTATCGTTCTGTTGAAATGGAGTTTTTTATTGCGATATAATATGTATGGAGGAGCGTTGTAAATTGTAGTGGTTAGTTGCATTTAGTAGTTAACTTTTATCTGTCAATTCAGTTTTCTACAACAAACAAATGTGAGATAATCTGTTGAATTAGTTGTGAGTGAGTTAACATGCTAAACTTGCTTGGAAATTGAGAGAAGAATGCCGTTAACGCTGCGTTATTTGAAAAAGTTGGTTCGTAGTGTCAAATTATCGCTTTCAGCACAATCATTTAAAGCGACATGTGTCCTGAATTTTATTTGTGTGTGTTATGGTACACCAGTGGAATATTCGAATATGGATTCAAAAAAGTTTTATTGTGTGATTGTGGGAGAAACGTTGGTCTTTGTGTACATGTTAATTCACTTGGCTTCCACACCACGTACCAAACGTTCATCTCTGCTGTATTGTTATAACGCGCTGGTATTTATATCGGTGTTTTTTGGACTTGTAATAAAAGTAATCACTTTTTAAATGGTAGAATATGATTTTGTGTGTTTGACCTTGCATAGATGCTAATAAGCCACGATATAAACCCCTATCAAACGTGGCATTACTCAATATGGGCCTTGCCAAGAGTGTTTGTCGGAATAAACTTGATTGAAAACAAAAAATTTGTTTTTGATCGATACATACTCAATAATTATTTGCTCAGGCAATTTTTCGCTACATGTTTGTTTATTGTGTGTGTTGGCGGGGTTGTAGTATTGGTGGCATCGGTGAGTTTGTTCAAGTCGGATGGTGTTTGTTATCGAAACCTTACCCACTTCAACGCAACAACCAAGCAGTACATGTTTGCATCTAGCTTAGGAGTGGAGCAACATTGTGACTGGAAATCTGCCCGAAATGACTGTCATCAAGACTACTTTTGCAGAAAATGTTCACTTGGAGCCGATCCTCACAGTGAATGTCTATTGGATTCGAATATATTTCTTCAAATCTACAGCATATACACTCAATCGTCATTTCGAATTGTTTATGAGACATCTGTGAGTGTCAACGGGTTGTGGTTTACCGTTATATCGTGCTTTGTTATTACCTATTTGTACACCTGGATGGCCAGCAATATAGTGATAGGTACAATAATAGATATGCTCCCCACCGTTATTGAACGAAACAACACACACAAGAACCAGAATATCCGTTTAACTGAAAACTTTTCAAGTACTTCGTTGATATACACATTCGTCGTGTTTACTATTGTTGTCCCTTAGAAATATTCATTAGACAAATTTCAAATAAACTCTCCTCTTCGTTAATATTCTCAATAAGAAAATGGATAATAAAATTGTATATCCAATCAAAGCTCAGAAATTTTTGTTGCATACTATTTTTCATCTTTGATTTGTACATTACAGTAGAGGTATTATACGCTGTTTAATCAGTGAATTTTTAATTTAATTTTAGGTAAAATTCTGCCCCAAATTATCAATAGTATTGTCCACGGTGTTAATAGTTGATTACGTGGTCGAATTATTTGTGTCAATTGACAGGAATACAAACTCTTTGATGTATATATCTGCAAATGTTTTGCTCAATGCGGGGTGTATAGCATACGCGTTATTCGATAGCAACGCATCAACAGATTGGTCACTATTGTATGGAATTCGATTGTTTACTATCATCAACTATATGCCTGTGTTGAATAAACACTTTTTCAGTTGTGTCAAAGATGTGTCTAGTTTGATCAGCTACATTTCTACACAACTTTGCTTTACGCTGATATTGGCAGCATTTTCAATGATTATTCTGAGTGGAAATTCAGTTCAAGAGTTTCACCAGCTATTGAAGCAATTTTCAACGTTATTATTTGATGTACCTCTCCAATATAATGTCGCTTTTAAAAGATTTTGTAAAGTCTTATTCGATATGTGTTTCATATTAATTTAGGGAGAGATAAGCCATTTTTTTATCGGCAAATCTACACATGAGAATCCACCGACAACTGCTTTGGTGTGCTACTATGTTCTTGTCCATTCACTATTGACATGCTACGTGTTGAATATAATCATATCCTTCATGTTGAGCAATCTTGAAAGTGCTGAACCCCCTGATGATGTCCATCTGAAGATGAATGACACCAAGATTGCATTGTCGCACATTTTTCCTCCAAATTCCACCTTCCATAAGGAACATCTCAGAGTAAACGCCGGTCAAAATCCGATCAAAAATATCATTCCGCTCAGATTAAAGATATACAGGTGGGTTGTTTAACCGCTCTCTACTTTAAAAACATCGCTAACACACCTATTTACAGTAGAATTTTGGACTTTTTCAGAAAACTGTCATCAATCAAGTCAAACATCAAACACCAATCAATTAATTACAAAATTTGGATATATTATGAAGATCTCTTGGGAATGGCGTCGAAAAGTATTTTAAAAAATGCCACTTTGTTCACCCACAACACATTCAACAACAATGAAATTAACGTAACATGATGTAAAAATTCAATTGACCATTTTTTAGAATTCTAACCTCGACATAAAAATGAAACGAGTAGACGCTTTGGTTGAATTTTCAAAATTTAATAAAGTAAGCAAGAGTCTCGCAGCAAAGCCATCCAAAGTACATTAATAGCGATTATTCAATTGGAATAAAAATTTAGCATAAAGACAGCTCAAAGTTAACGCTGTATACAAAGATATTGCGGGAATTTCTAGAAAAATGTCCTGAAGCTAATCGTTCATTATTCTTTTTTGACCATTGTAACAAAATGCGGAATTTTTGTGCTAGAATACTCAAAACTAAAATTTCCAACAACCTCAAAACTAAAAACAAAGTAAATTTCCTCTATTTCGTGCATCATCTAATTTAACACATAATTTACGCAATCAAGCACTCTAGAGTTGTACCCTTTTTTACCGTTCAAAATATACTATATCAGCTTTCAGTTGACACCATACTAGATTGGGTTGTTTCACTCATCACATTAATTTCCTGTATTTCCATGATAAATGAAACAGTGGATGGTATAAGCTTGCAAAATCCCGGGAATTTTATAATTGAAATAATCTTTGTGCTTATAGTGGGGCTAGTTTTGACACTCAAGGTATAAAAACTCACATGTTATTGTGCGTGTTTAAACAAGTGAATGCTACATAACAATTACTGTAGTTTATCGCCTACGGAATGGTATTCACATTAAATGGTACTTTGACAAAGTTCACCGAATTGTTCATTTTACTACATGGTGTAATATCCATCATGCACATCACCAATGTAAAAATGTATCGAGGAATCCGGTAATTTACATTACACATAACTATATTTGCAAATGATAAAGATACGTGGACGTTCATGTTGGCAACGGAATGATTCATTCAGTCGTTATGAAAAGTCAATTCAGTTACGTGGTAGAAGTTGTGCGTAGTTCGAGACCTTTAATGTTGCTGGCCTCGTCGAACCCATTGTTTAAAGTGGTTAAAATAATAATTCACTCATGGAAATCATACTTGCTTGGGTTTGCGTTCACGTTGCTGGTCATCATGTCGTTTTCGTACTATGGCTACTTGGTTTATGGAAATTTGGGCATATGCAATAGTGCACCATTCAACGATTACAATGACTGTCAAGGTGTTCAAAATGTAACCATAGACACCACCTCCTACTCTAGTAATTTACTGCACCAAAATAGTGCATTCCATCCTTACATAGATATAAAAGAGTGGGAACTGCCTGCATTCACCACTCCGAGGGCAATCATAACATTCAAATATCTCAACTTCAACACATATCTTCAGTCGATCATGACTTCCACCATTCTGTTAACAATGGAGTCATGGAACAAACTAGAAAAGTTGTTAACACTATTGAAAGGTGAACAATCGATTTTTTCGCCCCTCACGTTTTATTTGGTTGTTTGTCAATTTCTCGGTTTGCCGTTGTTGGCTGCCATAGTTGTAAGTGAATATAACAAAGCGTCATACAGACACTTGTACTCTACAAATGCCCAATTATGGGCCCAAATTCGTAATCAAATTCGTATGACTACTCCGAAGAAAAATTTAGCCAAGTAACCCGCTTCAAAACACGTGCGTTATCAATCTAATGCATATTTTCAATGGTAGGCTGAACAACGTTAATTCTATACGAATGTGTTGCTACATTTTTTCTAAATCAGTCCATTATCGAGCACTTCGCACAATCATATATGGATTTAATATTCTGTGTTACATGCCTGGTGTTTGTAATTACTACAACAAGAAACAGCATGTTAAATTTCTGCTCTACGTCGTAACTTATTTGTGCAACCAATGGTAAAATATTGATTTTAGATTTTGCACGCGTTGACCGTGTGGAAATGGATTGATTGCGTAGTGGCAATCATTGTGGAGGGATATTACGAATATATTGGAAAAACCTTAAAAACTATCCAGCTTATTCTATCGACAACTGGAGTTGTGTATGTGATAGTGTATTGGTACACTGTAAAGAATGAATTTGTCAATGGAATAATACTAATATCGGCATTTCATTTTGTGTGCACTCTTCTGGATTGGAGATCGATTCGTAGTCTAACCAAAACAATAGTTGTAAGTGTGTTGGTTAGCTTCAAGGAGTTGGTAGTGTTGGTGGTGATAAGCATGTGCTATCTGGCGGTGGGAATGAAGCTGTTTGGCACCACTCGTTTCACACACGTCACAAACAACCTTATCAATTTCCAAACTCCACACAACGGAATTTCAGTGCTCTTCTTAACCATGGCCAATCAGGATTGGTCTGAACTTATGAGAGGGTTCATCGTTTCCTACCCCGAATGCAGCGAATTCACAGAGTCGATTAATTCGACGACGGCTCTCCACTATTCAGAATGTTCCAATAGTATCGTGGTTATGATTTATTTCGTTAGTTACTATGTATGGGCAACTTTTCAACTTGTCCCATCCAATATTCACCTTGTTTAGATTGTGACAAACATTATAATGGTGAATCTATTGATAGGAATAACTCTCTCCAAATTATCTCTGTCATTAATTTTCAATCGAAATCAATCCAAACAGTTCAATTTCAGCTATTACGACATTCGAGTGCTGAAAAATATATGGAGTCAGTTGGAACCTAGCGGTTCAAGTTATATTTCGCTGACCAAAGCCAAACTCATGGTCAATCTGTATATGCTATGGAAAACCACCGATTGTGGCCAATTGGATATCATACACATCAACGTAATTCTAAATGAATTTTGCACTTGAAATGATATTGCTAACCTACTCAACAGATAATAAAATTGAAATTGGATCAATTGTCCACCACCGAGAATGGCCATGCCAACAAAATTGTTAAATTCCACCCTGTTCTACACACTATAGCAAGCTACATGGTAGCTAATGTTACTGACGTCACAACCCACATGGATAACTCTTACTCCAAATCCGAATATCTGGACTTCAAACGCCTAGTTTGCGCCGAACTAATAGCTGATTGGTTGCTGAAGCTGATTCCCTACTCAAAGCTCTAGCTACTGTCACATTTAGTTTGACAAAAATTTACACATTTTTAATTGTTTCGCCATTTTATTTTATTTCCGCTCAGAAAAATATACATACACTCAGCCCTATCTATTACTATTAAACACGATGCGCAAACTATTACGCAGAATTTGCAACCAATGCCCACAGCAAATCCACAAAGTTTCTATGAACACGAAACAATGGACAATTCTGAGTGTGACTCTCCAGTGGTAATGACCCATAGTAAACGGAAAAAAGTTGCGTGTCCCACTTGTAGAGGCAAAGGGAACATATCCCAACGTATATTTGTTTAAAATTCATTCTTCACCAGATGGGCGGCGTTGATTCACCATTAGTTCAGTATGAATGTGGAATGGAGTTTGTACCTATATCGGACCGAAGGTTAAACCCACGACACTTGTAATTTGTTGAATTCGCACATTGTTTCACTCATCCCAAGTGTCAACAAAATACTCATTTCAAGTATATGTGTCATGGTTGCATTGGTATTGATACTGGCGTTTACTGCCCCAAGAAACCTGCAAGTCAATTACATCACTCTACGTAATGTTTGGGTAGAAGCCGATAAACTGACGAAAGACAACGTCTACTTCAATTTTGAGGTAGTTTATGTTCACCTAAAATAGACGTTTAAATTGAAAATCGTTTGCAAAGGTGAATGCCACGTTGAAAAATAGAAATTTCTATGGTCTCCGAATCAATGGCATGAATATCACCATAATCTACAACGAATCGTTTGATGCATTCAACAAGTTGTACGATCATAAATATATCCCTCCAAGAGACAGTATGAATGTCACCGAACGAAACCTCATTTTTAGACCTACACAAACGTCCATTGACCGTTTTATGTAATTTACCGTTGAAAAATAGCGATTCAATTTTTTGCAGAAAGTATTGCCGCCATGAACCAACTGCAAACATCGTCTTTGATTACAAGTGTTTAGCTCTTTTGTATTGATTCTTACTATTGGGATAGAATCGTCATTGTATACAGCAATAAATTCCAGGAGTTTTCCACATTTAACGAGGGCTTCTCCTATATCAATTGCTACCATTCCATCAAATGAATTTTTATTTATTATTTGTGACTGAGTTTGACGATTATTTTATATATTGCTATCAACTAATCTATCTATTTGCGTCATCTATTGATAGTGTGTGTGTGTTTGGAAGTTCGATTAGATGCTCTATCTAGCAAAACACAACAATTTAACTACTTAACTTATATGCACATAAAGTGAACACTCGATAAACAAAAATTGGGTTATCCGCCAATTTTTTAGCTATAGTGGTGTTTAAACTTTATCAATTCTATAACTATAAAGTCTCTCAAAATTATAGGCGCATGCCAACTAGTTAACGCGTGCAAAAAGCAGCTTAAACAGCCTTTATTTGACGACGAATATCATTAGGAGTTTGATTGCCGATTAAATTGGAAAAAACAAGTTTTAACATTCACCAGGACGATTAAAACACACTCTCACATAAAAGTCTAATATATTCAAGTGAAAGTCGTATAAAAATGACCTTCGTGCAAGTTCGTCCGACAGAAATGAGTGACCTGAGTTATGCCCCTATCGACAACATCAAGTTTGACATCGAGATGCAGCTCGAAAATCAATTAATATTGAGACCCAACTTCGCTCCGGGTCTGGATAGTACGCGCCTACAATTGTTACGCGATGCATCTCATTATTTGTTGGTTTAGAAGTTGGGAAACCGTTTTGCAATTTGTTTGCCAACAAAATGTGTCAGCGGGACGCACTTTGTCCGTTGAAACATTTTCGTTTTGAAAAAACTTTCGTTTGCAGACATTGGTTACGCGGTATGTGTCGAAAGGGTGACGACTGTGAATCCTACCATGAGTATGACGGGAGAAAAATGCCGCAATGTTATTTCTATCAAAAATACGGTGATTATTTCTACTGACTATTTCTAAGACGCTGGCACTTCTAGGACATTGCTCCAATACCGAATGTCCGTTTATTCACGCGGAAATGGAGTCATTGCAGCAGCCATGCCCGTACTTCATGAGGGGGTTTTGTAGTTCGGGTACTGTCCAAAGATAGTGATTGTGTCAACTGCTTCTTAGGTCCAAATTGTAAATTTAAACACGTCAAATTGTCCCTATGCCATCAGTATTTTGCTGGATTTTGTCCACAAGGTCCACACTGTGATTATGGACAGTAACCACTACAGTGTTGTTGTTGTTTAAATTTAATTGCGCCTCTAGTCCTAAATACGATATGATTTCGTTCGCTGAACTTCAAAGTCAACGCCAAGCAATGTTAGTGTGTCACGCGTGTAATGAGCCCGGTCATAAATCTACTGCGTGCCCACTAGTGCAAATGTATAAAGAGAAGGCCAAAGTAATTGAATTTATTGGCGCGATAATGTGTGATGATTCGCCCAAATCCTATAGTTGGAAGGAAATACAGAACTGGCCAATCTACCGGCAGGAAAGCGTCCTTTAGAGTTGGTCACTTGTTTCAAAGTAACCAACTTGTGCGTTCAATCGAGTTATAGAAAATTTAGTGCCGTGCTAGGGGACACTACGCTAACAAATGCCCTTATAGTAGTTCGGAAGTTGCCAAGAGAGCTCAATCTACAAACACGTAGAAACTATTGTACAAAATCTATTTTCAATGTAAATCGGGGGTTTCTTTGAACTGATACATCTGAATGCGTTCAATCAGACCTTTTCTTATTCTAGACCAAGTAATAATTGTAGTGTTTCTACTGTTGGGTGGTTGCGTTACCTGTATTGGTATATGGCTTTTGGGGCAAACCGTGTTGTTACAACACAGCTAAACGATATCACTGCCGTCCAAAACGCTACCGAGTATATGAGCTTCCCCACAATAGATAATTGCTTCGTCAGAATGACACTCTTGACGTAGTACATGATGACGTACAATGTGAATATTAGTAAAGTCATAAAAATCACTAACACATCCAAATCACACCACACAACACTCAACTTTCTAACCTGTGTACAGTGTACATTCATGTTTCATGTGATTTGACACTTTTTTGCACCTTGCGAGAAATTTCCTGACGTCTTTGTCTATTTGGGGTCAATTAAATGAGTTCTTTAGTTGAAATACCTTCCTGTGTTTCTCGCATTCGACAATAATAGAGGTTGTGTAGGTAGGATGCGCAGCGCACCTCGACATTTTGGACAAGAGTTTCTTGTTGCTAACTGCAGTCGAACCAATGGGCTGTATAATTGATTAGTGGCGGTCGCTCGGCAAAGTAATAATAAAAGTTCTAAAGAATCTTACGCAAACTTGATAGTGCGCGCGCTTATATTTTGCCAATCGATCTACTGATATATCATTACAATTATTTCCATAATTTATATATAGAGTTAGTTTCAACTTTTTAATTTATTTTTAAAATGTAACTTATTTGAAATATCTTATCTACTATATATATAAAAGAGTAGTGTCGGTGTGTGTGTCCGTGTGTGTGTGTGTGTGTGTGTGTATGTGTGTGGCCACAAGTACGCATGTGCGGGAAAATTTGTTTTCTTATATAGA
>JAOPJI010013144.1:0-17586 GCA_027122695.1 Merluccius productus
TCACATAAGATTATTTTATATATATATAACGCATTAAGTCCAAATAAGGTGCGGGATTATTTTTGAAAGTTACATGGAGGTGCGGGCATAAAAGTTGTAGGGAAGCGCTGCTGTAACGCGTTATGTTTCCGCAAATCCAATACATAACACAAATTTAAATATAATTATAACAAAAACGTGTATAGTTTGTGTGAGTGAAATGTCCAATTGAAGATAACATGTGCCTTTGAAAATTGTGTTTTGCCTGCAGTGAAATCTATACACCTTCCTTAGAGTTAAGTAGATGTGACCACAACTAGCACTATTAGCGGTATCATAACTTTGAAGAAAACCTTCCTTGATTTTTTTCGTATTCAGCAGTACTTCCCTTTTGTCTTGTTCTTGTGATAGCAGCATTAATAGCGATAGCTATTGGAATGACGATTAGCATAGCTTTTAAAATATTTGACTAAATAGCATAGTTACTATTATCTTTTGAATCGGATGGTATCGCATCTCGACCTTGATCACCACTTTTGGGTTTTGGCCTTGGTGTTCTAAATGTTGGCTTTCTCTCAGGCAACACCAACGACGAGTCCATTCGCTGATCTTCTAAATAAACGATTTCAACTACTGGATTGGGAGGACGTGGAGTTCGTGTGCGAGACGGCGATTTCGTCTTGCGTGGTCGTCACGCTCTCTCCTAGGTCCACCAAGCCTTGCTAGTGTTTTTGTAACATTATTTTGAGGTCATAAAGGTTGAATCACTGAAATAAGTATAGTTCACAAGTTTAAACCAAATTATCGAATATATCACTTTAAATATTGTGTTTTTATTTTGAAACATGCTCCAATTATTTAATTAATAATCAATTCTATAAAAGAAAACCGGCATCAATTGTCCAATTAATCATTAAAAAATGGAATTACCTTGGTTTCCATCAAATGCTTGTCTAAAACAGTCAGGTCTACCCGCTATGTATATGTAAATAAAGAACGTGAACAAATTCAAACGTGAGAAAGCATTTGTAAACTTACACTGACAGTCGAGAAGGTCAGCATTGGGCGAAACAGTAGTAATGAGAAAAAGCGCCAGGACTTGGCCAATCATTTTTTTAATTGTCTTTCGTTATTACAACTTTTATATAATAAATTATCTCGGATTAGCGGGTTCGGAATAAAGCTTCATGGGATATCATTTGCATTAACCTCCTCACAATTTGTTGCGATAACGTTTGCTTAACCATTCCTGCATTTCACCTCTCTGATTGTCACCACAGAATACATCGCCAAGATTGTTAAGTGTAATAATAATTTAATTGGTCAATTACGCGCGAAATTTGTAATTTATACTGATCAACGGTTAAGTTTAATTTAAACGCGACAGACGACAATTGGTTTCCTCTACAATTCGGTCTACGCAGTTACTTTTTCTGATTTTCGACTCATTGTTATTACAATATAAATTTTATTTTTTAATAATAGAAACGTTTCTAACATCGAAGTTGACGATAACATAGGCCACACTGTTAAAAAGATTTTTTCTAGCAATAATTCCAAAGTGTTACTCAAAATAAAAGCAACCGACGCACATATAAACGTTTATCTACGAAATGACAAACTATATAAAAAATAATATTAAACGACGCCGCCACCGAATTTTAATGACATTCAAAGTTGAAAAAGTAGCAATTAAAGTGAAATCATTGCTATAGCTTCTATTAGAAAACATTTTAATAAGTTACCTTGTTTTAGTTTCACTACTTGAATGTATTAAGTACTTCAACCTTAAAATACAGGATGTAACATCTAGTCCCACTCAATTTGGTCTTCGATTTTCTAACCGAATAACCCATAGCTTTATATTATTCCATTTGTGTTTAAACATATTTTAGAATGCAGCTAACAATTTAAAATTAAAATGCTGTTTTGGAGAATTTGAATGATCTTTATTCAAAGACAAACACTATCTGTTTTATGAATACAAAATTTTCTTTCGCTCAAATTTGTATCTGGATGATAAGCACTGAATAGGCTGTTTTTATTTTAGATTGTGTTGAAAATGATAGTACACAAGGTAAATGTAGAATAATTGATCGTTCACACCTTTAATATATGTTAAAAGATTTACAACTGAACTCAGTACAGCTTAGTTATTGATTAACACGAATTTTAATTTTTTTATTTTTAATCATTGAACTAAAAATAACACACATACTCTAGTATGAATATTTAGTTGGGCATAGGATAACTAAAAAAGCATTTTCTTAATATATTTTAGTTCGTCATGCTTTTTAAAGACATCTTTGTAAACTATACTAAATGCAACTTAAATCTCCAAATAAATTTGTTTTCATATTTTTTCAAGTCATTCCACCACCGGGGGAACAATTTCAACAAATACTTCACAGAAATTAGAGGGTAATATAAATACATAAATGACAGAAGATTGACACATAAAATTGTGAATATTTTAAAATAAAGCAATTATAAAAAACAACGACAACCGTTTAAAAGTGGCAAATATATCTGTGCACATGCGCATAAAATTCAAAGAGTTATAATCTCTACAATTTTGATTTATTGCACAAAAAATTTACTAAAACCTAAGTGAATATCAGTTAATAGCTCGAAGAAAATGCTGTTTTTTTGTGAAAGTTGCAAACTATTGCTCATGTTCTAGTTTACGTAACTACAGTAGTATACCTCAAACAATTCAATTTTTAAATATTAATAGATTACAACAAATATTTACCGAGTTGTAAATATGAAGTAAACAGTTTGACGCGAAATCAAATTTGATGGATGTCTGATATATTCGTGAATTACTCGGGAAGAAAGAGCTTGGTAAAACAGCAATTTTAAACTTTAACAAAAATTGATTAAGAACCATTCTAGGATAAAACAATGAATAAAAACACTTGGAGCATGTTTTCGAATTAATATACAATAGAACAGCGCTAAATCTGGCAGTTCATAATGATCGTGAACCTTCGAAACTCATTATAGGATTAGAAAGAGCGGCCGTGATGGTGACTTCTCAGTTCAAAAAGTTGGATATTGTGGCGTTGCCGGCCAATTTTGTGAAGAAAAATCAAGCTGTAAAATATTGGGAAAAGTTCAATGTACTTGTTGACTTAAGTGGCGAGTTGGTGACAATTTCTGGTTGTTTAGGCCCCAAAATGCTCCAAGGAGTTCTCTTCAATTAACCACGTTAGCATGTGTGGGAATAAACCATACGATTACATTGTGAATAGTTCCACGAAAGTAGTGGTTCATTCTAGTGCAATGAAATCATTCGTGTTAGTTGTCGGTGTACAATGGACTGGACGACGCCGTAGTGAAAACACTGAACAATAGAACCCAGCACTTTTATGGTGGTGTGTTTCGTCAAGATGGCGCTATGGTGGCTTGCGGCACGAATGACTCGTCTGTTGTTGTTTTTGATGCTAACAAAGGACATTTGTTGAGAGAGTTGGTAGGCCACCAAAAGTATGTCCAATAATTACGCTCAAAATTAATAATAATAATAATTGCTGTTATTATCGTGAAACACAACCATCTATCCTTCATACGAACATCCAAGTTCAATTAATAATACTAAGATCTATTGAAAAATGCCATAACGCAAAATAATTGAACACTTTAGAGACGTGCGTTCATGTTTCTTCACCAAAGACAAAGTGCACATAATCAGCTGTGCGGACGACAGCACATGCAAACTGTGGGACATATCTGTAGCCACATGTATCACTACGTTCAAAGGTCACCAAGTAGATCTCTATTGTTGTGGTTGTCGTGTGACAAACCGTTCGTAGGATTATGTGAGATGCGGAGCCATATTGCCCAATAACCCCAATGTATTCGTTTCAGGTTCGTACGACCACAACGTATGTATGTGGGATATTCGCGCGGGAAGCTCTGGCAAACCTCAACGTATATTCGCGCACGATCACCCAGTGGAATGTCTAAAAGTGACGTCAAACGGAAACATGTTTTACACCGGAAGTAGTCGATTGGCATCAATGTGCAAAGTGTAACGTATTTAGGCGGCAGTGTGGTTAAATTATGGGACGTTGTTGGTTCAGCTCGCAAGTATGTCGACAGTTTCAGCAATCACATCAAGACCGTCACATCCATTGACCTTATTTGTGGAAATGCTTGTATTATAACCTCATCAATTGATAGGCACGTGTGAGTGGACGGACAAAAATTAAAAGTGCTTTTTAGAACAGTAAAGATTCACGACATGCTCACTCATGAAGTGTTGCAATCGACGCAGTACATTTCGCCATTGATGACTCTAGCCAAATCTGTAAAAGTCTCATTTGTGAGTTGGATAATTGAGCGAGTTTACTGTAGAAAGACGATAGTCGTATTGTTTTTGGTACAGCAACAGGGCATTTGTATGTGATGAACGTGGGCGAAAAGCTTGTCACAAATACGCATCACGTTTTAAAAGCCAACGTGGTAGCCGAGCAAATCAAGGCAGGGAAAAACGTTCAAGTGACTTTTGTGGATGCCTCCAAATTGTGCTCAAATACCAAATTCTAGCTTTCCAAAAAAAGGAAACCCATCAAATACAACAATTACGAGAAACTTTTACGCAAGTTCGAGTACAAAGCTACACTGGAAGAAATTTTCACTGTAAACCCTGACATTGAGTTCACCTTAATTTAATGTAGACCGGAAAATACCCTGAACACATTATTATCAGTGTTATTCAAGAGTTGGTCAGGCAGAACGCCTTGGATAGTGCCATTAGCAACTGTTCGTTGTCCACTGTGAACCAAATGTTGAAATTTATCTGCGAGTAAAAGTTGCGGTTAGGCGCGCGGAAATAATCGCCCATTCTTAGTGTCGTCCGTTCAACCTCTCAAATGAGCACTCTACTATCCTTTGCCAGCAGTGTGATTGGTAAGTTGTGACAGTGTTGGTGTTGTAGTGACCTGCGTCAATCTAGCTGCATGTGAGAACGGAAATGTCACCGTCGGCTCGTTGGATGTGGAGGAAAAGTCTCAGTTTGAATCGAATCTCTCTCGATTGCACGCTGTTTTGGAGAAGGAGTTGAAGTCGCACTCCCAGGCCTTTAGGCTCATCGGGATGGTCAAATTAATAAAACAGTTTGATAGTTTCGCTCATTAGGTGGTTAGTTCTGTAGATATTTGTTTTGGTGAGGACTTGTATCACGCGTCCATTTCCTTGTTATTCTAGAGAACTTTTTCAAATTCCACTTTAAGCGATTCAACGGCCTAATTGGTTTTTAATTAAATCCTACCAGAAATGGCCGGTAAAGCGTTTAAAACCTGATGTTTTGGGGTATGAGGAACTAAACATTTTTCAACGCCCACTAATAGTAGCTCGGTAAAAGCAGTGGTCCGCATACCACTACCAGGCCATCGAAAACGTATCAATATAACAAATTGTAGTGTTTTTTTATAAAATAAGATATAATTCTGAATAATTTAAACATTTCCCTAAAATTCAAATTTTACAGCTCTTTGTGCATATAAACATGTCGCGTAAAGCGTCGCGATCTCCAAGCAAAACTCGAATTCCCATTTCCGCCCTGACATTAAACGCGCACGCAACCACACTAGAAGTTATTAACGCGCCAACCGAGCAAAACACTCCACCAAATATAAACCTCAATAATACACCATTGGCGCTACATATACATAAGAAAAGATGCGGGCGTTCAACTACAGCATGCGCGTAAACAGCACACCGACATCAACCCCCAAAGTGTTTTCTGTGCAGTTCTTCGATGGTCTTGATCCACAAGTTGGAATTGTTTGTGCGATCTTCGAGCACATAAACTCGTTTGGGGGTGTGTATAAAGAAGGAGACGAAGTTTTTGGTGGTGCAGAACAACTCCTTGGTCCAGGGGATGGTTCCCTTCAATTCCATGTTGTCGGGGTCCACGTAGAGAATGGACGGGGCGTCCGTGAGGATAAACATGCGTTTTCTAGGCACAAAGCCTTTCTTCTTGTAGAGATAGCCTCTTTTGATGATTTTGTGTCCACCGGTGAACATAGTCCATACTTCTCTGTTGAGATCGTTGCAGGCACTGCTGGTGCGTGCTCTCTGTGTGGAATTCATGCTCTCGATGGAGGTGGACTCGTCGTCGGAGTAGGATGAGGAGTTTGACGTGCTCATCTTCTTCTTCTTCTTTTTCTCTACCAATTGTGTTATGTTAGTGATCAATGAGTTGCTAATCGTTTCAAAATTTAATCAGCTACTACTGTGCACGATTACTGATTGATACGGTGGAAAAAGCGTATTATCACTAATTACAATTAACACCATAGAAACGAAAAAGTTTCAAATGCCTGCATCCACTTACAGCTCGATAGGATTAGGTTAGTTGGTATTATCTCGTAGGAGATGATATCAACTCAACAACAACTTATACTACTGATCAATATTGCGTGCGAAAACAACAGTTGAGGAACGAACAACATTGGCCCCATTCATAGCAGCGAAAAGATTAATATGGGTTATGTCACGACAATAATGTTCAACACAGAACAAGTGTAGTTGTGTCAATAACACACACTGCTGCTCTACACTTAACACAGCTGCGTGTAGTGAGTTGGAAAAGTGGTTTAATTGCGAACACATGTACGAGTAGAATTTTGATCAACAAGGCCGACATTTTAAAATGATCGCAGCACTACGGATGCGGCGTAGTAAAGATGATTAGGCCAGAGGAAAATACAAGGACTAATAATATCACGAAAGGTGATTACTTTGACAGAAAAACGACTCCTCCTCCTCCTCGTCGTCGTCATTAGTGGACTGTCGACAGAGTTTCTGTTTCCTATCTTGGTACACGCAGTTGAGCTCGACAGGGGCACACTGTTCGATGAGACTATCCCAGGGAGTTCCCTCGAAAAATGGGTGCTGTTGGACACTGGCGAAGCCTCCGGTCTCCTCACAACCGAAGCGTTCGGCCGGCTTTAGCACCTAAATTTCGCCAATCTTCAATGTGTGCGCTCAAATACCAATTACAAGTATATTTTCTATGAGGTTTCTAATTGGACCCGTCACGTCGTCGGGAATGGTGTACTCTAATTTGGAGATGTTCTGGAATATGTGGTATTCATTGCTACGACAAAGAGTCAAGACATCTGCTGATCGAACGCAAATTACACTCCGCTGAAAGCGAATCTGCCGGTGATCATTTGGAAGATGATGACTCCGATGGCCCAGATGTCAGAGCTAGAGACAGTATTCCATTAGATCAAATGCCGCTTTCACATGGTCAACACCTTTTGCACGAGTAGGATTGATTCAACATTTCAGGGGACACGTATTGGGCAGTGCCAACAAATGAGTTGGAGCGTCTGTGGCCGGTGGCACTGGGTTCTTTGTCGTCATCCAAAATTTTTGACGTCCCGAAATCGGTGATCATGATATGCAGTTGGTTGTCGAGCAAGATGTTTTCGGGTTTCATGTCTCTACACACACACACACACACATATATTCAGTTGTACTCAATAATAGATGTTACTAATTAAATTCAATTTACTGCTACACAAACTACTTCTTAGGCGGTGAATTGCAAATTAGAAACAACAACCACCACCACCACTCAACTGACATTATTCTATCGACTGAAATAAAGCTGCACTTATGAGACCAATATAAAAGCAACCGTCGGATTGAAAATCAACAAACTTGTTAAGATTGTTCAATTTCTTAATTTGCACAAAACATTATGTTTCAAGTAACAAGCAATATCACCCAAATTTACTGGCTTATAAAAGGTGGGACAAAAACAGATAAAGGTCTTGAATGCATTCAAACTATCACACACATCCATCAACATTAATACAAACAGACGCAATGAGTTCAGCACACTTGAATGCGCAACACAGCGTGCTATTTCGTAGTACACAATCTGCAGTTGTGTTAACTCGTGAAAACACAACCGACATCAATAGTGCTCAAATTAACGTTATTATGATTATTTGGTGTGTTGGTTAATAGCAACATTGAGCACTCTCAATGCTCATGCTAGCTGTTGTCCAGTCGATCAACTATTGATATGTGCACTAGTTAAACAAATGGGGTTGAGAAAACGGGTTAAACAGTGGAATTAAATAAACTTCGTTGAGTCAACCAAATGAATTACCTATGCACTATATTTAAACCATGGAGGTGGTGGATGGCAGAAAATATCTCGGCTGAGTAAAACCTGGTGGTGTCCAGCGAAAACTTCCCAAGCTACCAACACGTCACCATTAACAAAAGAAAGTCGCCGACAACCCACCTGCTTGATGTAGTCCCACAGTTCACCGCCGTCAGCCAACGACAACACAAAATCTAGAGAAACCGAGTAAAGAGCGGCGCATATTTGAAAATGACATACACAATGACTCATCGTCTTGAAATGTACAATACAACTCTACAAAGAAGGCACTTTTCGATAGCATGGCCAAGATCTTCTTTTCGCGGTTGACAATGTGGACTTTGTTTTGTCGGATGATGTGCATTTTGGAGAGAATCTTGAGAGCGCACTGTTTTCCAGAGCCAATCTCGGTGGCTTTGACCACCGTTGAATACGACCCTTCTCCCAACACGCGAGACAACTTGAAGTCTTTGAGTGTTTTCTTTTTCGGACCCACTGGTGGAACCTCTATTTCGTTGAATGTGTTATTTAATGCACAGTGTAAGCAGTACCACCACTGTTGGGGGTCGACATCTGATCACTGCTTTTATTGGTCAGTTGTGAATTAGGTTGGTTCATTTTTATGTTTTCAAATTGTTTGAGTTATTCGCTAAAATAGCTATCTATTGGGAATCTGTTAACTTTTAGCTTGCACCTCAAATTCGCTAGCCAGGTAGGTAGGTAGGTAGGTAGCTGGCTGAGTGGACGAATGAACACTTGATTTATCTGATGATACTAATACTATTGGCTGTGCGAGGAAGAACAATGGTGTGCAAAATCAACGACCTACCGAATTCGACGAAATCAATCGAACTTTATTACAGGCCGACTCGAAACTACTCTCAGTCAACTCTAGATCTACTTCTTTGGCCGATCACGTGATGCAAATAAAAATAAGATGCTTTTGGTGTGGTGCAGGTGAAATAAATCACTTTTACAATGCTTTTCGGAAGATAACTGTACGCTACCTGCACATAAGAGGCTAAATGTTAGGCTGCGGCCGCATTATAATTGGGTGTCAATTCATTCATTGACATTCGTCGTATTGTGTGTTGAGCGCAACCTTCATTAGATTCAGTCATTGAGTTTAAGAAGAGTATATAAACTAAAGTGTTAAAATCAGGCGTCAACCCAATGAGAGACCACATTCATCAATTCTCGAATTCAATATACAATTGAATTCAAATGAATTTTACACCCAATACAACGTCAATCTCAACTTTTGACCAAAAGCCGAATAAAGTGAGATAATTATAGTGGATTAATCTATGCAAAAACTAAAATTAGATCTCCACTTTAAGGCCGATTCAACCCATGCCACCCGCTTAAGCATTTATTAGGTGCTATCACTGATGTCCAGCGTTGCTTGTGAGTTGTATAACTACTTTATCACATAAGATGGAGCGTTATTGACTCTTAAACTGGGTATAAGTAGACGTTTAGTATGCTGTATTTTCTGCGCATTTCATTTACTCAGTAACGCCGATCTATTTTTGAACTACTATCGAATAGTTTCGTTGTTGTGAACATTTCGCAAACTAATATCTCAATTTAAGACAACCTGTCATTAATAAAGCTAATGAATTGTTCAGAATAACAACTAAAACAAACCAATTTCCCGACCAATTAATGTGCAAATAAAGTTCTTTCAAATAATTAAGGCAATTGAACAACCGATGAAACAAAAAATTATTCTACATGTCGTCACATAAATCCAAAGGTAAACAAATAAGTCGAAACAGGTAGTTGGACCTTCAAATTTGTAACAGTATTGTTTATAGGGGGCTTGGACCATCAAACGTTTGCCCTAGTCGGCAGTGAGATGACATAACACCGCCATCTTTTACCTTCAAATAATATCTCAAACCGCGTCTACGATCTCTTGCAGACTTGATTTTTAATTTAAGTATTTAAATGAATGTAACAGAAGGTCGCTGAAGTTCAAAACTCATAATTTGTACGATTCAGGCAAATTCTGGACTAGAACGACTCATCATCCATTGGTTACTATCGCAAACAAAGTCCTGATGATATTGAAGTTAACAATTACTAGTTTAATGCCCGGACATTATCTGATAGATCTGCGGAACAATATAAGTATTTTGTATTACAAATTGACCGCCCAACTCTATAAGAGGACCGATATTGAGAGAATCAACAAAAAACTAACGTTTTTGAACGAAATGAGCTAATAGCATCCATTTGTTCAGCACATTGGTAGGTAGTGTTGTAAGGTACCAAACGTTCACATGTGTGTACTTTGTACTAACTAAACACACACACACACACCCAATCTGGTACATTTATAAAAGAGAAAATTGACTAGGTACTATACGGGAGCCAATTATTTTTTAAACTTTTACATTAATTCAAATATACTTTCAATTGCGAAATGTTACTGTAAATTCTATAATCGCAGACGGTGGAGCACCGACTGAAATTGCATATTTAGCTTGTGTGCAGCGCACGCGTTGTTTGGCCGAAGAGATGTCCACAATTCGACACATGAAACCGAAAGATCTACTTAGATTCGGAGCATTGTAATACATCGAACTGTTTAATTTATCAATGAGTTTCTACTAGAAACTTGGACATGTGGACCGAAACCGTAATTACCCATCGAAACTGGTTGAGTTGTGCTTATTGACGCCTAGTTTCACATGTACTATGTGATCAATTATATGATCAATTTCCCCACCAGCACCTATGTGATGTACGACGGTAGCAACCGTCTGCAGGCTTATTGTAAGTTGTCGGTGGTTGTGTGGCGGTTGTTGAGCTTTTGTAGTCTTTGGAAAGAGCGAACACAACGCGGAAGACTCCGTCAACTATGGCCACATCTCGGCAATCACTGTCAACCCTTGCTATCGCGGAATGAAAGTTGCCACAGCCATAATGAACATCTACGAGAAGTGCTGCCAAATGTATGCAACATTTGATGGGTCACCGCGAGCAATAAACTTATTTGTTTGACGCAGGTGGAACTTTTCGTATGTGGATTTGTTTGTGCGAGCGAGTAACACTGTGGCTACCAACATGTACAATCGGCAAGGCTACTTAGTGTTTCAAGTGCTCGAGAATTATTACGAGTCCTCCACATTGGGAGAGCTGGAACACGCCCTTGAAATGCGGAAAAATCTGCAGATGTCTGCCTCCTAGTTTTTACCTTGAGTGTGTTTGCGTGTGTGTATTAGATTTTATTAAGTTGGTGCACTTATCTATGTCTATACATATATATATATATATATTGTTGTTCCTGTGTGTGACTCAACTCTGCATGTGTGAATAATTTTTCGTTAGTGCTACCAATAAAATGAAAACACGGGAAAACGTACGCATTAGAAGGGATTAATTAAATTCTTATTAGTATTTGTGAGTGCATTAAATTTTAATTGCCTTTCAAGAAAATAATCCGATTATAACGCAAAGGGACGGGTTTTCACAATTCGCGCAAAGCGCGCAAAGCTGGCTTGATTTATAGTTGGAACATTAAAGCTGGGATTTGTGGCCTCGATTTTATAATTCATATTTCAATATTGATTTATAAATTAATAAACGTATTATAAATATGAATTCATTTAATTTAATCCTTATGTTAAATGATTATCAATGGGGTGCCTGATGAATTTGAGTAAACGCAGGGGGTGCGGACCTTAGTATGAAACGGGAACCCCTGAATTAGAGGGTTAAGGCTTATATTCCAACATATTGATTACTTTCTTCGATACAAAAAATAGTCATTGATTTATAAACATTTCATGGGGCATATTTTTACGCGAACTAAAAAATCAGATGTTTGCGAAGAATCCGCTTTTTAATCTCCATTTAAAGCAATCGACAAATTCAAAAGCTTTATTAATGACCATTAATTTTTAATTGTTTTTGCCTTAAGCTACTAGAATTAAAAAGTTTCGCAATCACTAAGCTAATAAATTGATTTTGAAAAAGTGATATACATCAATGAATTGGTGAAATGTGCACTAAACTTTCCACATCAAACACTAGGTTACATTTTTTCTATAAAATTATACAAACACATTTAATCCTTTGTAATTGGATACTTAAATAAACTTTTAATTTTAAAAACTTCCTCGCAACACTGGATCTAGTCCTACTAATTACTATATGAAGTTGATAACAAGTGGGCGGCAGTCAAGTTTTTACGCCATACATTGGAAGAACCATTAATCAACTAACATTATATAGAAATAGAACAGTGTTTGCTTGCATCCACGATGACACAGCACTGCACAATGATATCCAGAGGTTTGTAGTGCAGTAGACAGAGAAACGGTCTATTCACGTAGATACCGTTAGCAGGGTAGCATTTGAGCAAGGGTGGTTCATCGCTGCTGTTGTCTTTACTCTCCACATTCGAACCACATCCATAGAAACCGATGCCAAAACTATTCAGTTCAATTGTCGCATTGACGTTCATGACACCACTTTTTTCACCGGTGATACAACTGACGGTGAATTTATTGTTGAAGTGGATCCTCATTGAGTTGAAAATATTGACCATGTTGACACTAGTGACTACGTCGAATGTAGGTATCTCCAGTTGTATTCTTTCATTGACCAATTTAGATCGGTAGTTGGTGTAGGTGGATCCCTAAAATTGCGGGTTGGGGTTTTAACGTGAATAAAGGGTAATTATGTGTATACTTTTATTTTGGTAAGCGTTGATTTTAGCGAAGTGCCGGCTGATGGTATAATGAGAACAACCTCAAAGTCCAAATCACTCAATGGAATAGCTACCATGGTCAATTCTTGCCTTAGGTCATGCATGATACCCCCGTCGAATTCAATTCTTATAGAATTCAAGGAATAGGGTCTGGTGTGAAGATTGCTGCTGAAGAATAATGTGCTCGTTTGGACATTTCCTATCCAGCGGAGATTTTCAGTCAAACTTGTACTTAGCAGTAAATTGTGGCCGACATTTTGTGACAAAACACTACTTATAAATGTGTTGGGCAGTTTTTGCGTGGGAAAATTGGTTTCCTTTAGCCATTCTCTTAAGACGTTGATCGTGTTGTCGTGTTCTGTTGACAAGAAAGTCATATTCAATAGAGTGGATAACAGAGCTTTAAAATTTTTGCTTGCTCTGTCGCTGTGAACCATGAATAGTTTGCAGTTTACTATTTTTGACTCCAACGTTGACATCGTGACTATCGGCTGAAGTAGATGTTCACCTAGAACACTGCTGATTTGGTTTCGAATTTTTTGAGAAGACATCAGAGAAATGGTGTAGATCTCACTGGCCACAATGAGGGAAGAAAATGAAAAGTTTTTAGGTGATCTGTTAGCTTGTAACCAGGCACTAGCTGTTTTGAATGTCAAATCATTGATATAAGTGTTCGAGTTTTGCATTCTAGTAGATTCGTTGGTAGGCGTTGAAGAGTGGTTATGTTTTTATGCAAATTTCGTTATGGGCAATGTTTTTGTTTTTTATTCACAAAATAATATAGCAAGTGACGTCTCATTTGTAAATAACGAATTTCCATTCGACGTCATCTTTGTTTGTTTTGTGCTAACATCTGAAATTTAACAATGGCATGATATGCATTTTACACTGAGAATTAATCTCTTTATAATTTGATTGGTATTCAAAGCCAAGTCGATGCTGTTTACGGTTGTACAACACACATTTTGACGTTAAACAATGCAACTCATGTTCCATTCCATACAAAAGCATTATCGTCTCTCCAAATTGTGTAATAAACTGCAATAGTTGTTTTTCCTAATTTAAGAATAAGTTAAATGTCATCAAATATGATAATAAACTTGAATGATTAAAGCAATTGGATTCGCCAAAATAATAAGTGGAACATTATATTAGGTATCGTATGGAATATGCACATATTTGCAAAAACTAATATTCACCCAAAATAGTGCGGAAATAATAGAGATAAACTACTATTTATTTGACTTAACATAAATTCAGATAATTTTCATGTATTTTTTAAACCTTTTGTAATATAAAATAATGTAACGGTAAGTTTTGTATTTTTTATCTTTTATTGAGTGAATGTTTACCATTAAAAACCGAAAATGTTTGAATTTATTTTCAAGTCGACGTAAATAAAAATAGCATTATACTTTATTGCAATAGAATAAATTGCAACGTTTGACCTACTTTTCGTGAAAGACACGCCAAATCTTTATTATATTTAAATATAACCCCACAGAACGAGTTTTTAGCCTTAACAAATGATCAAACCATAACGCTGTCCTCCTACGCAAGTTAATGTAAAATTGTTGCACACCAGAATCCTTATTTGTTAAGACAAAAGACTAGATTAGATAAGTAATCGAATTCAACGGCACACTAGGACTTCATCGTAGACGTAGTGGGGTCCATAACAGCACAGCAGTAGGCCACGCAACCCGTGGCATGGTCGTGAACAATAAATAAAAACGGCTTGTTCACATTAAATTCAAAGTCAGGTTCACACGATCGAGCAATGTGGTGGTTGGAATTGTTGATGGTGGACTCTTGTTTGCTGGAAATAATGCCATCTTCGTCAACCAAGATGTACGTGGACGAGGTGATGTGACCAAGCGAGGCGTTGGACGGGAATATTAACGAAAGATTGGCGTGTTTTGAAAACACCTTTGAAAAATTTGAGTTGATCAAGTATTTTTCAATATTTTCGCTGGTGTACACCGAAAATTTGGGAATGGTAACACGAACCTTGAGGGGAATGAGACTCGCCAACCATTGTTGGTACATTGAAGCCTACCCCATACAAATCAACGTATACACTTAGAAAATACCGTAGACGAAGAGATTATCTTTTGAATATCCTTGCTGTAGCGAGGCATCACAATGAATGAAGTGTATCTAGCGTTGTTGAGAGGAATCTCACAGATGAACATATTGGGGATGGATGTGCCTGAACATTTGAATATTTTCTTCGTGGAAATAGCTTTGACCATCTTAATCTTGCCATTTATCGGCGTAAACATTGATTTGGTGCATTTGAAGTTGTGCGACCAACTCGCCTTCATAACCAGCGTCCCTCCAACTAGAAATGCGGTGTTGTCGTTCAGATCGTTTGGGTCAATCGACCACCTTATGGAATCATTGGTGAGATCATTGATCCAATTGTTTATTTGTTTGATGGCGGAATTCTTTCGAGTGAAATTAGTTTCCGAAAAGAACGATCCATATTTTTGATGGATAGTCATCGCGTAGGTGGGGCGTACAGGCAACGAATGGAAAATTATGGTGAACAACTTCATGCATTTTTTATCGACATATCTTTTTTTGACGAAGTTGTCTGTGAAAGTGTCGCCTATCAAACTGTTGATTTCATTTTTGGTCGAATTCCACGCTCCTTCAGCCACAATGCCCAACTCGATACTTACACACAGTGGAGAAAACACAAAATTCTCCTTGTAGTTCCGATGTTGGCTCATCTTTCGCAGCATATTGAACATCATTTCATAGTTGTCTGTGGATAAGCAGATCATGGTACCAAACTTATTCGTTCTCAGAGTGCAGCAAACATGAACAACACAGTTTATCAGCGATGTCGCACAAATGACGTTTATTTCATCATGGAATATTGTTTGTAAGCTTTCATTTTTGATGTTACTTTACTCAATCACATTTTTATTTTCCACTTCTTTACATGTAAAAATATGTTTCAACATTATGCAATCTAGAGATGGTTGACTCATTGTTGACAGTTATGCAATATTATTATCATTATATATTTGGTGTACTTTTTGGGAAAACTTGCTTTATGGGGTTTCTACCAATTTAAAAATCAAATTTATTAATATTACCATGGCAACTACAAAATAAACAAAAATATCTACGAAATTTGCGTACACTATATCTCTTAAATTGAAATAATTTATGTAACAGATTGTATATAAGATTTAGGTTGTAGTTCATATTTTACCGATAAAAATAGTTCATAGTATTTTGTTGTGTCCGCAGATGTGCTCATATATTGCACTTGTTCTTCGAACTCGACATGTCATCAATGATATTTTAGATTCTGATATTTGTCATTCAATAGCTAATAAAAAACAACAACTTTTGTTTCGATAACAACAGGTGACATGATAAGAATCTCTTTGTGTGGGACTTTACAAATATTCTTCACAGACAGTACTAGTATACGTTCACACAACTACGTCAATAGACACTAATTTGAATGAAGTCAACAACCTAGCGATACTCAAAGGCGGACAACGCTCCAAAACAAGCAAAACTCATTTGAAACAAAATAATTATTTTACATTTGTTAATATTTAACAATTTTTTTTTTGATAAAATATTTTTTACACTTTTCACGTTGAATTTGGTGACAATTTGAAACGCCAAAATGTACCTACATACATAGACCGAACCTTCTCTAATGTATTACTTATTGGATTTTCAAAAACATCAAACAAATGTATTTATATGGTGTTTAATTGATTTCAATAAACACTGGGAAGATCATTATATCTTCAACCCAATTTTTTGCTACATATCAAATTAGAAAACGCACACGGTAAGCTCGCCCAGTGCATGTGGATAGAATATAAAAACAGGGCTGCCACTGAGATTCGTTTAAAACCATTTTTAGTTTAAGTATACAAAAAATGATAACTAAAATTTTTACAATTACATTTATAAGAATAAAACTCAAATATGTTCGTTAATAATATTTAAAATTGATACACACATTTTCCCGCTAAAATCTATTATTACCGTGCCAATAAATTAATTTTGTGAAATGTTAATATCTATTGACTGAGAGTTCCTTTAGGTTGTGTCCACGAATGTTGTTTTATTATTATTTTATCGATGTGAATTTAATCAACGCTGCAACGTAAAATAAGTGACATAAAGCTTTAATTCAAACATTCATTTAAAGGAAAATAACGAATAAAATTGATAGAATATACAAAATAATAAATTTGATGCACCCTCATCCGACCCGCCGGAAACACGCGTTAACTTTTTTATGGAAAATGTTGATTTTAGTTCAATATAACTGTAGGGGTATAAGAAAACTAATAATACTACGAGGTTATTATGATACAAACTCTAGAGTCTATACCACTGTTGCCCAAGAGTGGGTCATGGAACATTTTTGGTTAAATTATGACGGCGTTGGGAAAACAGCGACCGGTGTCCCGAAGCCTACGCCCCGTGTTTGCGCATCTCTGGGTTCTGGATATTATCGATGAAGTTTAGTCTGTACTTTAAAAAAACTTATCTGTATTTACATTAATGTGTAAATAAATGTACAACATTATCTTTCATAATGCAGGGCTCAAAAAATCTCATTAAATAATATTTTTAATAATTACAAGAAAACTAGGAAGTCCATTAAAAATAAATTAAATAAACTTAGATTTGGATCCAGAATAAAATTGGTTGCACGCGTCCAAGACAACTATAACGTTAACCAAACTTTGAACTC
>JAOPJI010013226.1:0-17585 GCA_027122695.1 Merluccius productus
ATTCAGAAATAAAAAAATTATCAACCATTTTTTGACAAAAACGTGTATTACCGATTTATTTGTTAAAACATTTTTTTATTCTGTGCGCGCGCGGCAAAAAAGGTGCGTAAAATTGGACGTGATCAATTTCACGCACTTTTTTCATGCTCCCAAAGGGATTACGTAAAACTGACTGTATTAAACAAATTTGAATAACAGAGTTTATTGAGTTAATAACAGTATATCTACGTAAACTTTTATAAAAATTGCCGCCAAAAATTAATACCAATTTCAATAAAAGTTTAAAACTCTCATACACAACGAAAAAATATGTTGACACATGCGTACTTCTGAGACAAACTCCTCATCTACTATATACATAAAAGATAAATCAAATTTTAACAGCGCCTACAAAACGTCCAATAACAACAGGTAACCTTCAAGCTACCGCATACTCTATTAACAATAACAATGGAAAATGTGTCTAAAGACAACCCTAGAAAAAGTAGGGCTTGTCTTCGAAAATGTCAATGTCAATGTTTTCGTTATCTACGTAGTCGCCGAGCTCGTTATCGACAAGAAGGTACTTGGTGGATAATTCGTTGGCCAACTTGCAAATTTCGCTTTTGGGGTGATTGAACAGATGCTCAAGCGCGTCCATTCCACCGGCGATGTCGAATCGTTTTTGCAGATCACGACGGTAGTCATTACAAACCTGCATAAAACATCGTCCAATAATGAGAATAACACAAGCACTTAGTTGTTACTTTGAATATGCCCATAACAGTTTCAAGTGCGTGTTTGATCAACTAAGTCAAGTAACATCAAATAGATGAGAACAGCGTTAAGCAACGTACATTTGAATCCTTCGATTTGAGGATAGTGAGTACGGAGTCGAAGACGCCCATATTCACCAAATTCATGTTCTGAAAAGAATAATTACACAACTCCCGCTCAACAAAGTACATCGTTAGTGTTGCCATTATGGACGATATTCGAAATGACCCAAAGAGCTTCTTTTTGGTGCATGTACATTCCGTACTGCAAGTGTCGAAGAACTTTGTCGATGATAGACGGGTTGATGATCAACTAACAGAGTTGTACAAAATAGATACACAACTCTAGAGCAGCGTACTCTCATCTGGTCAGGAGTACCTGCAGCAATATTGGAGATGACCCATAGCGTTTCTTGCACAATTTTGACGTCTTCAAAGTTCAACAACAACGCCAATTGCGGGATCACGTTGAGTGTGCAAACATATTCCGTGTGGACATCGGGACCGGCAGCGAGGTTTCCCAGACAACGAATAATACCCAGCACCAGCTTCAGATCTGTGTTGTTGAAAAAGTTGATACACACGCGAATGACGTCCGACTCCACCACAATATTGGCATTAATTTGGCAGGAATCGATCAGAAAACTAAGACTCCATAGGGCGTCCGAAATGACTTTGGAGTCGTCCGGGAACCCGAGTAACATTTCTCTTATTATGGCGATGGATTGGAGAGCGTAGGCGGCTGTGATCGGTTCCTCTTTTGAGCGCACAATATTAATCATCAACCACGCGAGATTTTGTAAAAGCGGCACAAAGTTATATTTGTCGTCACTAGCGGACGCTTTTCTCACAATCTCATAGATCACATGCAGGAAGTTCATTTCGATAACTTGGTCTCTCAATTCAGGTCCTTCGCCCACAATATTGGCCAATGTCCAAGCAGTTTGTTCGGCCACTTTAGTGTGGGATGATTGCATAGTTTTGAAGAGCAATGGCAAAAATTCTTAATGAATACACGCACTTACACACCCTCTTGGCTCACGTTAAACTATTACTGTTTTCAACAACGGCCAACGTTTGGTGTGATTCGCCTGACGCAATATTTGTGAGGGACCACAACGCTTCGTACTGCACATCCGGTCTAACACAACAAATAAACCCCATCGTCAGTTGTACAACGATCCTTACTCATTTTCTCGTTCTATGCACTTATAAAGGGCTGGCAGCACATTTATTCTACACCACTCCAATTAACAACGCTACTTTTGCATCAATCGACTACTTTATCAGCATGTCCACTGGTCTGAAATCACGGTTACTCAGTATAGTTCGGATAGTCTTCAATGCGATGAAACGCTCGTCATAGTTGTCACTGAGTGCTTCCTTAATGAGCTCTTCCTCTTTCTTATTCTCAATGATGTATTTGGACTGGGCGAAACTGGTCAACGCGTCAGCTCTCGACGATTCGTCATCTCTGTTGGGCATCATTCTCTTCTGCTGGATAATGTCATCTCTTCGACTCTAACCAATGTTTAGAGCACTTGTACGTTCACCACTACACCTACTTGACGTAGCTCGACGGTTTGATTGGTGCGTTGGTTGCGTATGTCCTGACACAATATAAAGTCAAATAATTATTAAACACTCGACCGGTCATTACAGAAACGTCAACCTTTGCCTTGTACAACTTTCTGTGCTTGTCCATTGTCATCTTGAGATCAAAATAGAGCAGCGTGAGCATCTTTAAGTGGGATATTGCCGAAATTTTAGAATTAGCCGTTCCATTCAATTACAATTCACTAATTGTTAAAGGTTAAAAATGTTCTCCTATTTTTGCGTCATTTTGACTAATTTCGACGCCAAGTGGGAATATTTTCGACGTTGGCATTGATCTGCTCTCACTGTAACAACCAGTACTAATAGGGTAGCTTTATTACAATTAAAATGGACTATATTGTGGTTTTACACTAGCAACTAAAAAGAATTTTTTTGTCGAAAGCTTCATCGGCACTTTCCGCTTCCTTTTCATTAATCTCAGAATTAGCCGACAGCCAATTTTGCTCGGTTCCTCCAAGTTACCGACAGCTGGTCTTACTTTTTGAATATTCCTGCTGGCTACCGGTTTATTGCGAATATATTCAACTTTGATGTTAGCCGCTCATGTGTCAATTTGTGTTTTTGTTAACTGCTTTGGGAGAGTTTTGTGACTTGATTAATGCCAATTTATGGTTAAACGTTACTTTCTGTTATTTTCGTTCCATAGTGAGGCGTTACTGCGACTTTTATATAAACCATTTAGTTAGGTTTGCGTGCGCGTTCATTCTATTTGTGACTAATCTTGGTGGGCGGGAATGGCGTTTTTAGCCGCCAAAGTAATCAATTGCATTGTTATTTGGTGTTCTAAAGGTGCGTTAATGGTCGGTATCGATTCATCCTAATTTTCAATTGAGTTATTTCTACACTTTGGTGACTTTAATGTATTTTTGATAGTACGCTGCATTCATTCCAAATACAGTTGTTGTGTGACGCTATTCAACTGCAATCTATCTTTATCTAAATATCCTTTGTCTGTCCTTCTGTCTAGACACAAGTGCGCATGCCCATACTATTTTCCCCTATAAACACACTTTACAACACTACCAATATAATTAAAACCTGGACAACAATTTTACGTTTGGATATACCTAATTCAATTTTTGTTAGTAGGTTTTTGGCAGATTTTCAAAATATATAATCCGATTTAACACATAACAGTCGTTTTTTCCTAATTGGCCTAAAACTGGGCTGATTTATTGTTAGGATATGAAACCAATTAATTAATATAATTAATAAATAGAATTGATATAATTATATTTTATTTCGAGACGTCAAGTATGTATTTGCGATAATACACACTCGGCTGGTCAATTTTGTGCCTATTGTCGCCCAAATACTGCGGTACCACTGTACCTTTTGGCTACATACGGTCCAGAATTCTACTTTTATATGCAAGTTTATGGTTAAAACTTGAAACCGTGCCATCGATCAACCCAGCGAACTAAATCCTGTTGATCTACTCTAGGATTAATATTCCGTTATTTTAATTATATATTTAAAGTCTGAAAATAATAATAAATGCTCTAGTAATTGTGTGTTAGGTCAGTTTCCACGCCATCCAATTATTCAAGAGGGTTTTTATGAATTTTTTCTTATAATCTCAATGTGAATTAATCGGCAATTTCACAAGCTATATTAATGACGGGTTATTTCAAAATTTATAATCTTTTCACAATTAGCTAATATTATACACCATAACGAAGCTTTTCAAAAAGCTATAACCATTAATGATTTGGTGAAGTGTCAATTAAACTTGGTACGCTAAAAATTACGTCGTACTTTTTATTGAAAAAAACATTTCATCCAATTCAATAAAATACATTGAAAAACTGTACACTTAAAAATCCCAAACAACGCCAAATTAATAGCGCCAGTACTAATTAAAACTTTATATTTGGATCGAACATAACATTAATTTCCAATCATTAGTTAGAGATTGATTCCGACCACATCACTGGTGAAGAAGGCATTCACAAAGAAATTGGTGAATTCTCATATAACTCTCGATTTTCATAGGAAAGATTAGCGATAGCCGGAGAAATGCTATAAATATCTTGTTCGAGTACAGAAAATTAAAACCACTTTGCATACAAGTAAATTCGACGTGAACACTAATGCAAATAAAATGCGTTAACCCCAATGTTCACATAAACATTGAAAAATATGGTTACAATGAACCGCGAGCATTACACGACCTGCTCACAATTTATGAATCACAAATTATGTGCTTTCCGACAGTAATATTTATTTAACTGAGGCGACTCAAAATTTAATGGTTTTAAAAATTGGGTTGATAAGTTGACAGTGTGCGATTGCTTCTTGATGAATTCATTCATTTTTGGTGGTTTAGCTTGACTCTGCAGAGTAGTAGTTGTCACACTTTGAATTAAAATTAAATAGCTAATAATACTTTCAGTAATGAATGACTTTTTTATTCAATGCCGTGCGTTAATTAAGCCGAGTCCAATCCCTACACTTGTGGCTTGGTTAGTTCAATCGTATTGACCTTTCAAACTCAATTATGTATTGATTATTGAAACTTAAATCCAGTTAACATTACAGAGAATCAATATAGCATGCGGAACAATAACCATTTTTAATATTCTTCCATATTCCCTGGATAGTTTCATTGATCAACCACACACACATCCACATGTCAACCGCTGCGTGTGGGAATCAACGTCAAGTTACTGGTAATTAAATGCCATGATTTAATGACAAGCATAAAGTGAATCGCATAGAGGTTTCTGGTATTTCTATGGAAAATAAAGCATATTTAAGGGAGTGTACTACTGAGAGTGATAGAAAGTTTTACATTGGCAAGTATGCACAGCAAACGTTCAATTTCTATGCTGGTACCAAATATCTACTTTAGTTATGTGGTAAATATGGTTAAAATTTTAGATTTATGTTTTGGCAAATGCTTGCTTTGTTGGCTTCTCGCTGAATGCCGTCGACACCACAGATTTCACTCAACTAGACCTAAATATTACAATGCGTGTACAAGAATTATTAAATTCGGGACAGTATGACTTATCCTACTTTACCAACTTTGATAACGGCCCTGGCAATGTGTATAACGAGTCGACAGACGCAATGGTTGCTTCCAGTGATGTCCGATGTTCTAGAGTTGGGGCGTATTATCTGACCAATGGAGGCAACGCAATTGATGCAGCTGTTGCTGCTGCTATCTGTCTTAATGTTATCGAAATGGCGTCAACCGGTACCAACAGTGTTTCTAATCGTCGTTTCATTTTGTGATGTTCAGGGTTCACTGGAGGCGGTGTGTCGTTGTATCATTTCAACGGCTTAGCCAATGCCTTAGACTTCCGTTCCTATGCCACTCATAGCATTGTCTACGACGAAAACATATACGGAGGCGCAAGTTAGTTTCATTTTGATGGCGGTGTAAGTGTTTTAACTGTCGTAAAGCTGGCAGAGCATTCCAAATTCCGGGGATGGCTAAGGGCTTGCATACACTGTGGAAGCGAGGTGGAGAACTCCCGTGGAAGACCTTGTTCGATCTCCCCATCCTTATTGCCTACCACGGATTCGAGGTCAAACCAGCTTTGAGTCGAATGCTTCAGTCCGTAAAATTGCATCTAAGTTTAAATCCTTTCTTAAAGTAGGTTTTCATATATAAGTGAACAAAGAGTGACCAGCTTCACGTATGTTCGTTGATTTAGAGAAATGTTGTTTGACGGCAGTGCACTCAAAACCACAGGAAGTAGAATTGTCAATAAGCCGTTGACCAGGACACTTCATTTGTTATCACTGAATTACGAAAACATGTATGTGGGACAAATTCCATCCATAATGATGAAACAAATTGGCGAAAAGTATTACGATGATCTCATAAAGGAAATCGCTGCATTTTTCATCAAAACTCTTGACACTTTGCACCTCGATCTGAATGAAGAAAAGAAGATGATCACTGTGGCAAAAGATAGTGGCGGCCCACTTGCTGCATACATCGTCAATGCAGTAAGAGGTATTGTTTCTCATATACACATGTGTATTCTGTTGTTATAAGTGAAATGATTTGTGTAGGATTCAAGCAAGCCAACCCTTCAGTGTTCTATCCGACCGGCGAAGTAGCCAACAACTATTACACAACTCTTTACGATATCATCACCAATGCGTGTATTCTGGCACCCGATTTAATGGGCAATGATGCAGTAACAACCTATCCAAATATACTTCAGATGTTTTTTATTAGACTGAACTAATAAAAGGAGCATTCAACAATTATAGTTTGCCACTAGTTACAGGTTTCATGAAGGGGCAAAAAGTTTCATTGCTAGATACAAATGCCGAGCAAGAGGAGAAAATTGGTGGTTCAGTTTCACTAACTGTTGTGGACCAATGTGGAAATGCCGTAGCCATGCAGACCGATATTATTGACTTGTAACAATAATGCTCCTAGTGACTATAGTCGAATGCGTTAACGTGCTATTCCACCTAGATTTGGTGCTAAACTCAGTTTCCCTTCGCTGGGCCTCATAGAAAACACATATACAGCCGTGAAAATTGATAGCAATGGCAGATCGACTGCTGCCAATTTCACCCGCAATAAAACGTTCGCCACTCCCGTCGTAGTTGTTAACAAAAAAAATCGACGAACCACAGGAGTGTTTTCAGGAACTGGCGAAAGAAAGATCCCGGCGGCCGTCGCTCAACTAATGATCAATTATTTCTACAGAAATATGAATATGGAAAATGCTGTTGACTCGTTCAGGCTTTTTTCAATGTACGATAATAAAAGGTATGCGCGTGTGTGCTATCAACGACTCATGTTGTGTATAGAATTTATTCAGAAACACAAAAACCCATTCCTGATGACATCGTCAATCTAATCGCGTCAGCAAGAGGAGTTTCTATGAGCACACTTCCATACAATTCTGCCTCGTCTGTCTCAGCAATAAGCATCGATCGGGATCAATATGGTTACCCATCACGAATTTTCGGTATTGGTGATTTCCGTAGGGACGGAGGAGTGCAGTCCGTATAAGGCACCAACTTCGTCTATTTTTTCGTTATACTCGGTTAAACTAAATATATATTTGTCGAATTTTCCTTATTTTCAACTCATTTGCGTCAACTCTACATTTGACAAATTCGAAAGTGAAATCTCATTCAGTCATTCTTCTCACGAATTATCATGTAAAATGTACAAAGCTTGGCATAGTTATGTTTTTGGTTATTTTAAGTTTTCCTACATGCTAACTAGAAAAATGTATTCTATAAAAGTGGAAAGTAATTTATGGGGTTTGTTGATATTTATGCGTTTAATAGAAAACTTTCAAATTTATAGTTTTTTAAACAATATATTAACCCCCTTACGTCATTTTCCCCATGTTACAGTTTATGCCACTAAAAGTTGTGAAAAACTCAGCTATTGGTCGTTCAATTTCAGAAACTAACGTCATATAACGCAAATAATCACATTGTGCGCTATTTCTCAATAACTCTTATCGAAACTCATTCTTAAAAACAACTTTAAGTGATGTTCAAACATGAAAATCATTTAATGCACTCACCAAGGTCGAGCGGAATTTTTCATTTTCGCCTTTATTTTCCAGTAAATGATAGATTTCAAGGTATATTCAACGCTGCTGTTAGTTTCGACTTAATTTTTTCTAACTGTGCTTACTTGGACGTTGTCTTTTGCGGTAATTTTTCCCGTAAAATGTGTCTTAATAATAATGCTTTTTATTTAGTAAAGTTTCGTGTACATCAGTGAATATTTGAGGAAAATTATGTATGAAAACACACATAGTTACTGAATTTAGAAGATTAATAAAATGTTGAGATATTTTAAGTGATTTGACGTGGATGAAATTTAAAAGCGTAAAATTAATAAAACAATAACCCGATACGGGCATTTTTCCTCTATAATTATAATTACTGGTCAAAACGGTACTTATGAGCAAACAAAAATTTCAAAATCAAGCATTAAAGATTGTGAAGTTATAATAAAACCTTTTATATTTAGGATTAACTTATTCCCACGATTTTTTAAACTAAATAAAATACGGTTGTTTTTTGAACAAATTGTGTTTCGCAAATAATAAAATAATTTGTCATTGCACATTCAAAAGCCTTAAAAGTTCTCAAAGTTGCACAAAAAAACTTTTGAATATGTGAAATCCAACAATACTAGAGAAAACTATCTGGCTGTTCTTAAATAAAAATATTACTTTATTCTTCGTATATTACATGGTTTACACCCCTTATAATGTACACTAAAATTAAGATACGTCTAAGATAAACACAAAACTTTTTTCATATAATTGTCAAATAGTTCAAAACTTCTTAGCATCTAACGTTAAATTATATTGTGCAATTTACACGTCAAAAGATTAACGTCACTATACAGGTCAGATTATCACATATGTAGGTGAAAATAATGAACAAGAAAGATGGAATTGTTCGAGTTACGGATTTTTCATATGTACTCTACGTTTCAAATAAAAGTGCGATATAGAGCTCATTCGCTAACATTTTTAAAGCGTCCATTACTGACTGAGTCTTTTAAAACCATACTGGACCTGTTTCTAAAAATACAATAATGTTTAATGAAAATTTTTTTAAATTACATTTCACATAAAAAAACTCACAACATACTTAATGTATTAAGATTAATAAAATTGTTGTGAGCTATTTAGTAATTTTCACTAATCCGTCGCAATTACGCATTAAATAATTAACTTTGAAATTGATTAGAATTTTAAATATTGTTCAATTGTGTATGCATCAAACGATCTACCCCTGGAGTATTATTTACAAATGTAGTCGCCAATTAGTTAATAATTTCTTTTTGTAATGTTTCAAATAGTGGTGATTTTACTTCAAAAATTCTATCGAATTGGTCAATCCGAATAACTACTTAAAATGAATGTATCCATCAATAGCTCATTATTTGGGAGAATAGTTATTCAAGTGCACACAGCTACTCTTCAGTAGAAATGAATTATTAACCGTCAATTATATTTGATTGGGCTAATTACTGAATATAATTTTTTTAAATCTATTCCAGCAATATATTACTCAAGTTTATCCATAGTTTGAGACAATATGAGTTCACATATTCTCCAGGTAATTTCGATTTATATATCATGAGGTCGAGCATATCAACCAAATCGTCAGGGAATCGGGACTTTTTTGCACACATTAATGAAGTCTGTTGATGCAATTAACAAAATTAATGACAAATTAAGTAATCATGTTCCTATAGAAAATATTTAGTATATAAGCCTGCTATTCTGAGTATTTTTCAGTGAATTATTTTTGATTTAAAAGAATGTTCAAATTACTTACAAAAAAACCTATCTTGTTTTTGGTAACTTAGATCCACCACTTGCTATGATCCATTTTAACTGTGCCATTAAGCTCCTGATCCTTCTGGCAGTCAACAATTTCGGCTTCTCATTCAACAGTGATGATGAGTTTGACGACGATGATGATGACATTCCATATGCCAGCGACAATCTTGATATGGACGACTACGAAGAAAAAGAAGACCTAGAAGCTGAAGATCAAAAACTTGAGCTGGAATTTGCAGCGGTGGATAAAATTGTCCAAACTCGAGTGAACGAACTCATGACTTCAGGAAAATATAATGTGTCCTATTTCACCAACTACGAAAGCTCTGCTGGCGACCTGAAAGGCGAATCTAGCAAAGGAATGGTTAGTTCGAGCGACGTGAGATGTTCGAGAGTCGGTTCCTACTATCTTAAGAACGGAGGTAATGCTATTGATGCTGCAGTCGCTTCTTCACTCTGTCTTTCTGTCGTCGAAATGGCATCCTCCGGTACCACTCTGAGTAGCAATTTCAAAGTGATAGGCTTTAGGATTGTCTGGAGGTGGTGTGTCTTTGAGTTACATCAATGGTCGCATGAGAGCATTGGACTTCCGTCCAAGAAACTCCAAAGTTATTGTTGGCTCACGAAAAACCAAAAGATGCAGAAGTTAGTTGTGTCAATTGCTAGTGCGTTCATTTTGTTGTAAAGTTGGAAGGAAATACAAAATACCCGGTATGCCTATGGGATTGTACAAATTATGGAAACAAGGGGGAAAACTTGAATGGAAGGCACTGTTCGACCTTCCAATCTTGATCGCCTACAAAGGATTCGAAGTGAAACCTAGTCTAAGTCGTTCACTCCGAGTGCACAGACGCAGTCTTAGAAGAGATCGATTCCTCAGGTGAATTCCCTTTATTTACAACAAAAATTAAGATTCTTACTAATAGACAAATTCTTTTCGTTGGTGATTGTATCAAAAAAACAGGTGCTAGAATTGTCAACAGACCTTTGGCCAGAACACTCCATCAAATTTCGTTGAACGTCACCAACATGTACGTTGGTAAAATCCCTAAGATCATCGCAAGAAGAATCAATAAGAAAGTTGAACCAAAACTCACCAAAGAAATTGAGCAATATGTTCCCACCGATATGGAACCAATAGATGTTGACATGGGTGACGAAAAACAACTGATTACCACATCCAAAAGCACCGGTGGTCCACTTCTCGCCTACTTGATTACTGTAGTAAAAGGTAACAACAGGCACATTTCATTTTGAGGCACACGTGTAACATTCGGTCAAATAGAAATAAAAATCAAATATCCAAAATTCTTCCTTCCAGGTAGTAAAATGGATGCTATCTATTACTTGAAAGCCTTTGATGCCATTGGTAATTCACACTGTCTTTCGAGACACTTGACAAAAGGAAACACCGTACGTTGTTTTTTTAATCATTCTTGACCGCAAATTTTAGACGGAAATTATTAAAACCCTATTTGAAAAAGTGTCGACATCACCTGCAGTTAGAAAATTGTTGGCCGAGGATGACTCAGATGAGGATGAGGAGGATGTTTATGATGACGAAGCTTCCGAGGAAGAGCCTTATGATGAAGAGGAGGAAGATGACGAAGAAGAGGAAGAAGAGCCCGCCGACGAAGAATCATACGAGGAGGAAGAAGATGACATTGGAGGTTCAGTCTCACTGAATGTCATGGATCAAAGCGGAAACGGAGTTTCAGTCCAAAGTGGAATCAACAAACAGTGATTTTTCTATTTGTTTATTTTACACACCCGCATTCAATTAAATCTAATGTGGCGATGATGATAGGTTTGGTTGCAGATGCAGTGTCCCATCATTGGGTCTCGTTGGCAATCCACCAACCAGAGTGCCTATGACAAGAAAACTACGTTGTAGAAGACGATTCCGAAGACGCATGAGAAGAGTACTAAAATCATACTACTCTCCCTCGATGGTTATTAGCAAGAGTGACAGAAAAATCAGCGGAATCTTCTCAGGATCTGGTGGAAGAAAGGCCCCATCTGCCGTTGCTCAAGTCATTTCAAACTACTACTACAGACGCATGAGCATTTCCAGGTCAGTTGCAAAGTTCAGAATTTTCGCTCCTTTCAGAAATAACAGGTATATGCTGGGTCGGCGGCCTATGTAATCTTTATCGATGTAGAGTTTACTCTGAAATGGCCAGACCACTCCCCAGAAGAATTGTGCGTATTCTGCGCAGAAGAAGAGACGTCCGACTGGCTAGAATACCTCCCAACTGGTCTTCAGCAGTTTCTGCGATCACTGTCGTTCGTAACGTGGTCAAAAATACCACTGTGATTTATGGTGTTGCTGATTTCCGTAAAAACGGAGGAGTCCAATCAGAATAACTGCTGTGATCAAAACTCTTTTCACTTTCTAACGAATTATTCTCTACAAAATTGGTCTCTACTTCTAACTATTTTCGGTTTATTTGGCCAATTACAACAGATTTTATCTGTTCGAATTCATAAATTGTTGTATTTTTGCGCTCACCCAGATGGACACTTTCTTACGAGAGGTTTTTCCAATCAACTTTTCACCTACCTCCATTTATTTTTATATGTTACTTTCGAGTTCCAGTTTAAAATTTAAATATCGATGTTTTTTTTTATTTAAAATGAGTATAATTTATCTTATCATGTTGTTCTTTGTACGAAACTAGCATCTATATTAAATAACACATTTAGCCTGACAAGAAATCCTCAAAAGACGGGTATACCACTCTTCGTATTCGTCTTACTTTAGCATGAAAATATTTTTCTGATTAGTCTCATTTGTTTAATATCTTTGACTAATCCGTTTTAAAGGCAAATATTTATACGCATGGATATTTTAACATGCATAATATTAGCACAAAGTTTCCTGAGCCAACTTAATAAATTTCAAATATTGGACCGATATCATTTGGTTATTGAATTGGCTCGTTATTCCCAACGTGAAATAATAACGACATTAATAGATAATCGAAGGACAAATTGACTTATTGATTCATTTGCTCTGTCGACTCTTGTTCAGTTGTGAATACAACAAAACGGAATGTACATTTTCAAAATAAAATCTGAAACTTTAAAATTAATAATTCGTACAAATATACTCGCCAACACTACACCATAAGCATTATTTTACACTACAAATAATTATTTAAATTAAAAAATATTCTATGTTAAATTAACCTTGTTAAATTCAACGTCTATTATAGACGTTGATTTCTGAGTATATGATGAAATAAATAGCGCACAACTAGAGAAAGTTTTGATGGAAACTCAAAACTTCTATCATTTTATACATTCAACTGTCTATTTTTAACACATTCAAGTTCCATACCGCAAAACTTTATAACTTTATTATATTCACAAAACAAAATTAATTTAAGAATCAACAAATGCACTTTGATACATACGTTAATAAACTAAAAGCATTATGAAGTTAATTTCCGCTGCTCAAATATACTCTAGAAAGAGCAAAATAACAATTTCGAATATTAACTTATACAAAGGCTGGAATTTATTTGCATTGTTATATTTTTTCATTTGCGATGATTAATATTCATCAAAAGCCTCTATTTAATGTAAGCGATATTTTGCGTTAGTTTTCCAAATTGAATTTTCAAAGTAATAATTCAAATGTCTTCTTTTTGCAGTAAAATATTCCCCATAGTTCAAGAGGAATTTTAGTAAAATCGCAATATTAGATGGTACTTATTACGATAAATTCGTTTTTATAATAAATATGCAATAACTCTATCTAGATAAGCTTTATTTTAAATTTGTTCATAATATTGACATTGCTGAAAGTTATCTATGCTATTCATCATATTCAATTCTAAGTCTACTCAATAATAAAGGTGTTGCCTCAATGGTAATCTATGAAGTCAATCCAATCAATAATTTTATTAAATATGTATTATAGAATTGTTACATTAGTAAATAAATTATTTTAGAAAAATATCATTATTATTGTGTGTTTGATGAAATAGTTATTTTAAAAAAAATTGATGAATTAGTGTGGCTTTTGGCGTGGCAAAGAAGGCACGGAAATGGGGAATGGGTTAATCTCCAGTTAAAAGACGTTTTTAAGCAAATGCCTATGAAACCCAAACGTTAAACTTCTACATTTTTCATCAAAAAGGTGATTCGATTTTAATAAACATGTATTTTTTGTGCGAGGAAACAACAAAATTTGATTTATTATTGCTTCGCTATTGTCTTACAAATTTATTTGGTAAACGCTCATAAGCTTATTTTATTACAAAACGTGAATTTTACGTTAATAAATCAAAGAATTTCAAATTGAATTGGTCATTCTAGTTCCATTCGAAATAATTCAAACTGCTCACCTCTAGAGTATTATTATTGAAATATACACATCGCTCATTATTTTACAAATTTGTTTGACACAATTTCAACTATGGTCGTTTAATTTGGACGGTTTCACTTCAAATTGTCAAGTAGGTATTTTATTCAAAATGAAGTTTTCATATAATAACTCATTATCAATTCAAATAATTATTCAATTTTATACGACACAATTCCAATAGAAATGAATAGTAAAACAAGACTGGGTTAATAATAACCCAATTATTGAATAGAAGAGAAATAGTATAATGCAGCAATAACGTTTGTATGTCTGTCCGGCATTGAACCACTAAAACAATACCCAATCTCCGTATTCTCCAGGTACTTTATTAATGCATATATCAATCAAATCAACGGGGAATCAAGGCACTTTTGTCCTTATTAATGACTTTTGTTGGCGTAATTAAGTAAATTAACGGCAAATTAAGCAATCATATTTCCATAGAAAATATTTTGCATTTAATGTTCGAAATCGTTGCATTAGGATAATCGTTTTCATTGAAAATAATGTTAAAACTAGTTAAAACAAAACATATCTTTATTTTGGTAACTTTCCTACTTTCAACAATTTGTTTACACCGAAATGTATAGATTTTGATTCTTATTGCTTTCAATAATTTTGGCTTCTCCTTAAATCGTGGCGATGAGGACAGCGATGATGACAGTGATGATGAGGAGAAATACTTCAGTGACAAATTCGACGGATACGACACTGATGAAAACTATGACAACGAAGATACTAATGAAGACAAAGAGACTTGCAATAAAGACCGTGAATACGAAAGGTTTGATTTTAACGAAGAAAACGCGGACGATGATGAAAGAGATGACGAAGAGAACGAAAAACGATTCGCAGCAGTTGACCAAGAAGTATCCTCGCGAGTAGAATCACTTTTGGCCTCTGGCAAATACAACATCTCCGAATTCACCGTATATGAAAACATCACTGACAACCTAGAAAAGAAAAGCGAACACGGTACGGTTACCTCGGACGATGTGAGATGTTCGAGAGTCGGGGCCTATTATCTTAAAAACGGAGGTAACGCCGTTGACGCTGCCGTTGCCACCTCACTATGTCTGTCTGTTATCGAAATGGCGTCCACCGGTGCTCTATTCAACCTCACTTCAGTGTTGATAGTGTTTAGGATTGTCTGGAGGCGGCGTATCTTTGAGTTATATGAAAGGCGCTATGGAAGTGGTATACTTCCTTCCCAAGGATTCCAAAACTATTATTAACACGCGTAATATTCGACACTGCAAAGGTTAGTCAAACGAATTGGGTTTATGTTGAGTTCGTGTTAAAGTTGGAAAGGCATTTAAAATACCCGGAATGGCCAGAGGCTTGCATAAGATATGGAAGCAAGGCGGAAAAATTGAGTGGAAGGCTTTGTTCGACATTCCAATAATGGTTGCCTACCAAGGATTCGAAGTGAAACCCACTCTAAGTGCCCTACTTCGAGAGTCCCAGAGCAGACTGAGAAGAGATCGATTCTTCAGGTACTCTCATTTTAGATTCACTTCACGTTAATTTGTTGGTTACTAGAAAAATTTTATTTGATGGTGAATGCACCAAAAAGACCGGCGCTACCATTGTCAATAAACCTTTGGCCAGAACACTCCATCAAATTTCGTTGAACGTCACCAACATGTACGTGGGTCTAATCCCCTCAATTATGGCCAGAAAAATCAGTGAACCCCTTGAAAAAAAACTCACCAATGAGATTGAACAGTACACTCCAAGCTGTAACGATACATTGGTCGAGAATGTGGATGAAGAGCAAGCGATTGTCACCACATCCGAAAATACCGGCGGACCAATACTTGTCTACCTGATGAGAATGATAAAAGGTAGTCTTATCAAAGCAATATAGATGGTCAATTTTTTTAAATTACCCTCCAAGAATTCAACATTACTCATCCTGAAGTATTCCATCAAGATGGTAGTGTAGACGATAGTTATTACTTAAAAATGTTCGATATCATTAGAAATAGTCACTGTTTCGCGTACGGACTAACACGAAATGCCGTATGTACCTATGCAATAATGATTTGTAAGCGTCGTTTTTAGACTGTGACCCTTGAGAAGATATTCAAACATGCTAGTAATCATCTTAAGACTGAGTCTAGGCAATTGATGAACAAGATCTGTTCTCGGCTAGTTGTTGGTTATAAGGAAGAAAATGACGCCGACGAGGAGGAGGACATTGGTGGTTCCACTGCACTCAACGTCATTGACAATTTGGGAAATGGAGTAGTGATTCAAAGTGGTCACAACAAAAAGTTATTTTGCTTTTTCTGCCATTTGTGGTTTCAGTTAAGTTAACACGAGAAAATAATTAGGTTCGGCGGCAAATATAGCTTCCCTTCATTGGGGCTCGTTGGCAATCCTCTATCAATAGTGAGATTGAGCAAGAAGCCACGCTGCGAAAGACGCTACAGAAAACAATCTGAATCGTACTACACCCCTGTTATATTGATGGGCAGAAAAAGTCTAACAATCAACGGAATGTTCTCAGGAGCTGGTGGAGAAAAGATCCCCGCCGCATTGGCACAAGTCATAGGAAATCACCTATACAGACGCATGGATATTTACAAGTCGGTGCAGGAATTTAGACTGTTTGCGCATTTCAGAAATAACAGGTATTCGATCAATCAGTCAATTCAGTAACTCGTCTCCTCTAGAGTCTACTCCGAACTGCTCGAACCGATCCCCAAAAATATTGTTCTTTTGCTACACAAAAGAAGGCATGTTCGATTGACTGCCATACCTGCCATTAGGTCATCTTTTGTTTCCGCGATCGTCATCAAACAAAGTCAATCGCAAAATGCGACAGAAGTGTTTGGAGTTGCGGATTTCAGAAGAGACGGAGGGGTTGCGACGGAATAACACCCTTCGATTTAAAGTTTACCTAACGATTTTTTATTTCGTCCATGCAAACTTCATACGTTTGCATTCTTCATCTTCAAGTGACGTGTGACTTTCTCGTGCGTATGGCGCTTCAACTATTGTAGTTGTCCATTTAATGTGAAAGTGAGTTCACAATTATACTGAAATCAACTTTTGGGGTTTTAGCAATTTCAATTCGCCCAACAGCATCTGTTTAGTTTTGTGACAATTACAGGTGGCAGTCAATTAGCATTGTATTTAACTGTGAAGACTCACCAAACGTCTTGGGAAATGTGCGACTAACGTTAAATAATTTAACTTTAATTATCGATAATATTTATCTATCTAGTATATATATAAAAGAGTAGTGTCCGTGTGTCTGTCTGTACTAGGCCTTTAAAAAATCGAGTATCGAGACGAGACTAGGGGTTTAAAAAACCGAGGGTCGAGGGATTTTTTCGAGGATCGATACGAGAGTTATATTATAAATTCGAGGATCGATACGAGAGTTATATTATAAATTCGAGGATCGAGGATAAAACCGAGGGTTTTGGTAAATTGCAAAAAAAAAATTTTTATTCAAAGATAAAATTTATTGAGGAACATAATATCATTAATAATGCCATATTTTAATGACTCTCTAAATGG
>JAOPJI010013556.1:0-33649 GCA_027122695.1 Merluccius productus
TCATTTTTAAAATCAACCGACTAATTGAAAAATTAATTTAATTGTAACTGGGCAACGCCAGTGATTTCGCGCTAGTTGATTCTATTAGTGGAGTTGTAAAGTGCGCGTGTGTTTACATAAGGACAAAGTTCTGGCACCTATGCGCACTTGCTGACACACACTGACAGACAATCGCTTTGGTATATTTCGATATGCAAATTTAGAGTTTATTATTGAGATCATGCCTGCCGCCCTCTTTCGAGTTTAGATGTCCGCGCATTGAGTACAGAAGTCGAACCTTCCACAAAGAAACATCGAAAGTTGCAATTCTTATTTGTGCTTAGTGTAGTTGACCCTTAACTCGATCGTTTATCAACCCTCGTACCCCAATGATGCGATTTAACAGTTCTTTTCATTATAAGGTGCTAATCCATTTATAAATCCATTATTTATTCTGTATTCAAGGTATCGGCAAGGGTTCAAAGAATGAAACACTTTTTCTGTCAGTTTAATGAAAAATGCAACGGATGCGTGCGCGTGTCATTTAATTATGTTTGCGAAAATTCCGATTTCTTGAGGATGTCACAAAATATAGCGATCACAACCAATCACATTTGATACATTACATAGGGTTTTAGTTTATAGTATTTTTGGAGAATTTTCTAATCATAACATATGGTAATAAAAACCTGGACACTTTGAAATGACACCCAAAGTAAGGAAATTGTATGTTCAAAGCAGTGTTTATTTCTTCCTTGTCCGAAAAATGTGCACAAATAGTGAATTAACACTATATGTGTGTTAATGATAAGTCGGTAACCAAATTAACGAGCGATTTAATGTTTATTTACCACAAACTTAATGTTATTGTTAGACATCAAAAATTTAAAGTGGTCAAGAATTAATTTTTACCAAGTGCATTTACAATGTGATGATTACATTGTAATCATTTTTCGTATACGGAGATTTTAATAAAATTTGGGTATAAAATATTGATAGTGAGACAGTCGTATAATTTCACGTTGATTTTTATCGTTTTGTACGTGATTTTCACTTATTCTTCTACTTTAAAAATGGAACCACTTTATTTTTGTCTTTAATTTGTGAATGTTTGCCAAGATAATTCTTCAAGTCTCGCTAGTTTATAGTGGGAGTTGACATAGTTGTATTTGAAGATTGGACAAAATTCCAATGGACTTAGAGCGAGTATTCTAATAATGATCAGGACACAACAACGGAATTATTTAGTACAGCTACATTCAGCTTCAGCAGGGGAATTATTACTAACACTAACTCGAGAAATTTATTCAACATTCTTTAAACGCAAAATTAAATGATTTTTTTACTCAAACGATGAACTTTCAGACCCAACAGTGATAAAGCAGTAGCGCAAAAAAATGCCAAAATGAACTTATTTTAGTGAGACATTAGTGTTATTTTGATTACACATGATCCTGTATTCGTATATGATGAAAAGCTTGCAACTTCGAAAATGTATAGAAACCTATAAGAAAACATAATCCAAATGTCACTACTGGCAACCATAGGCACGAAAAGTTCAGTTTTTTGCAACCACAGAAAACTTGCAGTTATCGAAGAGAGAACGAACACACATTATATGGAGCTTATAAAAGTAACCGGTGAACAAGGATTAAAACCCAAATTCACCATACTAACGCCTCTGTGAAAGACTTTACGACATTATTTGTTATATAAAATGATCAACAACATTTTATTTAAACACTTGCAGGTTTGAACAAAATAACCACTATTCCATATTGAAAACCACGACCTCTTTTCTATTTGAGGTGACAAGTGTTTTTATGGCACCGTCAATACACTTGAGATGTGTTGGTATAGCAAAGGCAAGGTGAATTTATTGACAAAAAGTTAATCCAAGCAATGATTGATGTTTATTTCTCAAAGAGTACATTGATATCGTCTAGCGCTCTAACATAGTTTATGGTGAGGATTATAAATCGAGTGAATATGTCTTTTTTGAGAGGTTGAAATTTGATGTCTACTAGAATGAACCTAAAACAACAAGCATTGGTGTATGAATTTCTTGAAGACCCCAAAATATTTAGCTCCTACTTCTACCACACCATTGGGTTTTTAGTTGCCTGTGTTCGATTGATTATCTAGATTTGAAGATTCCTATTGATGATCATGTCTACCCTAATTAACATCTACTATGATAATTACTATTTTGATGGGGTCGATTTTTACAGTCTTTTATATGTGTTCATGGTAGTTTTCCAGATGCACCATTTTAACTTGTTCGCGCGTAGGAATCTCTCATACTGGGCATTATTGTTGTTGAAACGATTTTACGACTCAAGTATTGTGTTTTTGAAGGCCACTACAAAACTAGGCAACGCATCAAGTATTCAAAAAAGTGTTTTATGGTTATCGGTATTTGGTTTTCATTGTTTATATGTGATCGTTTTTAACCATAGACTATGTCATAATTGCGGTGACACTACTGAATATTATTTTGTTTATAATTGGATACTTTATAAATGTATGTGAATTTTTGATGCAATCGACAACAATAGAATACCAATAAACTTAATTTTGACCACGCTTTTTAAATGCAGGTCAGTGAGTGGTATATCGTATTGTGCCTGGTGTTTCGACTCATCACCTGCGCCCGGGTGTTGCATTACGAAAGGTTCGTTTCCTCCTTCGAGTTGATGAGCTACACTGTGTGGAAATTCAGACGAGAGTTGTTCACTGCCTACCTCTTCATGTTCATTTCGCTGGTCGGCGTATCCTTCATTACATTTATTTGTGAGCACCAAACCAACCCCAAACTGAAACATCTCGACCAAAATATCTACTTCACCATTGTATTGTGCGTAGTGAGTTATATCTCAGTATATTTGCATGCAAGGTCACCTTCACCACCATTGGTTATGGTGATATTGTTCCCACAACCGCATGTGGAATGGTCACCATCTCAATTTGTTCGCTTATAGTGGTGGCCATAGTGGCGCTTCCCACGGTATCTTCGTTAGTTGTGCAACGCTGTGTAAACCGCTCTGTTAGAGTATAATAGGAACGAGTTTTGTGTTGGAGCTATCCAAAACGAAGGAGACCAACCAACAACGCAGCTTGAAGGAAGCGTCCGCGAAAGTGATCCAAGAGTGCTGGAAATTGTATTCACTACGGAAATACGGAGCATCCTGTCCGCTATACAAAAACTTTTATTACAACTACCTTTTGGTAATTTACTGCGTGGATGAGAAGAAGATTACCCACCTGAAATCGGTAAATGAATTGAGTAGGCTGAAGAGTAAACGTAACGCGTTGTTTACTTTAAAATTTTGCTAACTTGGCGCATCTAGATGGAAACGACTTGGCATTCATAGGGCTGTTGAACAATCCACACATGAAATGTATTATTTAGCTGGGACTTTAATTAACTCCACTTTAGTTCACCGTGTAAGTGGAAATCTCACAAGGTAATTTTATACACGTTGAAATGAAAGTTGCACCAACGTACCATACTGTATTATGAATAGGTTAACTATCATTTCCCCTATAAATTTTCAAATCTGTTAAAGTTCGTAAACCCAATATTCTATATGGGTTCAAACCCTTTTAATCAGAAGAGTCGTTCATATCAATACCATTGATTCTTTATATCGTTGGTGTGTGGAGTATTCTTAAAGTCAATTAATACCTTTTAGTTCAATTGTTAGATTTATTGATTTAGAGAAATATAACCTCGGAAATGCAAAATTTTTACTTATTCAGTAAATTCACCAAAATTAAGAGTTCTAACTATAATACTTGGATCAAACATGGAATGCTTATTAATAACATAAAATAGTGTGATGTTGTTGACACTTCAAATCGCCATATACATAAAAGTAATTTGGTTGATAGGAAAAATAAAGGTGTACACTTCAGTCATCTACATTTTGTGATCGTCTCAATTATAGATAGAAAAAGACAACATCATATCTGCCGGAGACTTGGCAAACTACATAAAGCACGTCAATTCGGTCACCAATCAGAACGTCAAGGCTGTGGGGCAACAGCTGGAAAAAGTGATAAAAAAGTCTCTCACCAAAACTTCGAGTATCAATTCTTTGTTATTATAAATTTTCCTTTTAATGCATATAAACTTTGGCTCTTTTCATTCCTCACTTTAAAGAAAGTACATTAATTTTCTTAGCACGCGAATTTTTTTAACTTTAAAGTGAAGACTTAAAGTAGAAACAAATATAATAATATCACGTCAATTGTACTTAAAAATATTTAACGACATTTTCTACATCGTTATTACCAACTTGAGTTAAACTTATGGTTTGATTGAACTAGATGTCCAAACGAGTAAAATCTTCGGTTTGGTTCCCACTCGTTCTTTATCCTTCCGAGTAATTTATTAATTCAAGTTGCATAAACAATTACGTTAATAATTTTGTCTTAATACTCATCTTGAATATTAAGCTCCCACCTAAATACATTAATTCTAGAGGTTACTTCACCAACACTCAGTTAAATTTCAAACCATTTAATTTATCCAACGATCTATTTAGTTGATAACATCTCGTTATAATGTTAGAAAATAGAAAAAGGTTAACTCTATTGAAATACGTGTGAAAGCCGGTCTAGTCTAAAGGTAGTCGAGAAAATAAATACCTTAATTATTTTGTCTCATTTCAAAGTTGTAATACTCGCGCGACACAACCTACGAATCTCATTGTTGCAGTGAAAATTTTAACAGACTCCTTTTCAAAGCCCAATCGATGCAAGCGTTTTCTCTTTATTTAAACAAGTGTTTAGTAAAGATGGTCATATCAATACCAAAACTTGCAGGGATTTATACGATTGTTTAGCTTATACTTTAACATTATCAGTCATTTGTGTATCCAACAATTTTGTTGGATATGGAAAACCATTTATGAAATATGTATTTATATGCAACTTTGATTTAGTATTTAGCGCCCAAACAGTTGGTTCTTTAACATTAGGTCTGCTTTTGCTGCATGAACTTGAATTTAAAATATAAACCTCGTTATTAGACAACTTTCGAAACCGTCAAAATATCTCTATTAAATAATCGCCCATCTTCAACATACAATATAAAATAAATTAACGTTTTAATATGTATGTTTCAAGATGTAGAATTGATTGAACAACCTCTGTTGAAGCGTTTGCTAGAAAAGGTATCGTCCTGGCAGACTCCCATGAATAATTGGATGTAGATGGAGCAGATAGAGTGCAAACTCGATGATCTATCCAAAAAGTCCAGCGCCTTATAGAAAACTTTGAAAAGTTTAATTTTTATATCCGTGTTTTAATTTCTGTGTTCACTTGCGTGACCCCAACCCTTCAAACTCACTCATCGCTTCGCCTCTTACACCAAAAGCTACTTCGTCAGATTATCAACTTGTCAACGTAACCATTGTGGCTATGTGACAATATCAGTGATGACAACATTGACCGGATTTCTCAACAATATTTAATATGACAACATTGACCGGATTTCCCAACAATATTTAATATTGACCGTCACAAGTAACACTGCAATATAAACTGCACATTACTTACAACCCCCTCTATTTTGAAATGGAAACTGCATTGATATAACAGAAATCAAGCTATATTTAAAATTTCATTTAATTATAAAAATAATAAAATTCATTAATTTGATGGAATAAAATGTACATATAAAATTGTATATAATCAAGACAATTTCGGACGAATCAAGGTCATAGAAAACAAGCCACTTGTAAATAAATGGAGTGAAATTAACATTAATTTCAGTTAGCTTTAATTTTAATGAAATAACGTCATCTAATCTGCGCACTCAATTAATAATCTCAAAGTAGTGTGTAATCATGAGCTTTGTTGACTGGGTGGAAAGTGATACCAGACAAACAAACTTATAATTAATTCAGTCACATTCACACACCTTTGATTGAAATCCGATGGAAGCGTAGTAAAGTTGATGACCGATATAATTAATCAGCTAAACAATAATTTACAAACAAACACCTCGCAAGTGATTGAAGTAACGCACACAATAGCACTCCACTGTAACATTAAAAGTTAAAACGTATCAGTTTGATAATTTTCAAATTCAGTCATTGTTACTCACGTGAAGCGAACTAATCCTTTGAAGGTGTCATTGTTGACAGATTAGAGCCAAATAAACTTGCGAGACTATTAACCTCGCTCTAACCTCACTATCAAGCTAAAAATCCAACCTACATGCACGACCATTAATCAATTAATATGCCACACACGCGACATTTAGTGTAATCGACTGGAATCCCTCCGGATTACTTCATTGAGATAAAGTGAATAGGATTAGAATTCAATCACAGCTGTGCTAGGTGACTGTGCCATAGTAGGGAATGGAGTGCGATGACAAGCGTGTATAATCACACCCACTTATAAGTGATGCATCTCACGCCGCTGCTATGGCATAGTTATACTTTGAGGTGCCACACTAGCTAAAGCGAACCTTATTAAGCCGTAATAGGATTAATGATTATATGAGCAAATAAAATCTGTGATTATTTGTAGTTTGTTGAGATAAACATATGACGCCATCAATAAATATCCCAAGTTCGCTGGAAGAGAACTCAGTAGACCAGCCGATGAAAGCAAAATCTACCGAAGCGGTCGACCGCTCCACCGCCATACCTATGGACAACCCTGGTCAATCGCAACTACTGAACAACCCCAACCCATCAATGCTATCCACTGATCTCACGAAGGGAAGCAGATTCCACATACGTTCGTCGAGGAGGAATGTGGAGGATTTCACCTTCGATGAGCAATTCATGATCGATGCCATTACGGAACACTATCGCAATAAGAAAAGCAACATATCGTCAAAAAAGATAGTGTACAGGTTTTTGAACTATCCGTCAACATTGGTGGCTCGCTTGTATCATGTATTCACGTAATTACTTGCTTTACTCCTACTTTTATATGTGCAAGTTATTGATGCTTTCGTTTGTCCTAAGTTTTCTACACGGCAATGTAGAAATAAAGTTGATGTTTATTACTTTTTGATGTTCTAAAAACAAACTACGCTAGAAGTTACTTAAACTGTTTGAATTTTAATTGATTTAAAATAGCGCGGTACAGTTATCTTTGCTTCTTAATTTAAATTCACTCATTGCTTATATTTTCAAATTAAGCTACTTGCTAAAAACGAACAATCTTTGCTTTTAACATTTTGTTTTACGTGTTTTTAAACTATTAATTATATCTTTAACCATTCGAAAATCTGTCGATGTTTTTTATAATCATTTTCTTGGCGTTTCTCGTTATAGTTACTTTAAAAAATCTAATCACGAATTTCAGAATTGTGAGGTGCGTCAGAGCGAATAACGGTTTTATTTGTAGTATAGCTCAACAATACTCCACTAAGCACTTTAAAATGAACATGAAAGTGTGCGTACTTTGAAAAACCAGTCGAAATTTAATTTTCTTTGATTTATTTAATGAATTATGCGTGCAACTTTCATTAATAGAACATAATGATTGAGTAATTCTATCGTGTATAAATAAAATGTCATCTATGTACTTATACGAATAACGCAAACATTTTTATACTAATGTTTAATCACTTAATAAACAATTATGTGGAAAGCATGCCGTGTTGAAGTGTATTGTGTGGCGACCTACATTATTGTGAACCGCAGTGTGATAGTCGAATAAAGCATTATACCCACCAACTTATGCCAAATAATTAATCGTTGGATTCTAGATTTTTACTGTGTGCCACCACGATCATATTTTCCATGGTATACAATGTCGATGGATTCAAAAAAAACAAAGGCGCTCTTGCCAGCTACCTAACTATAGTAATTCAGGCTGCTTTGCCCCAACGCTCATCTTTACGTAGGAATTCATATTGGCAGCTCTGTTTTTGACCGAACTGGTACTGCACGTTTGGAGCTGCGACATCAAGTTGAGGTACAAGAAGAATGGCCGGTTGTCTTACTTGTACACCTTCCATGCAGTAATAGGTGATGGTCTGAGTGTTTCATGCGGTTATAGGGTTTTTAGATATGTTTGCTATACTGTGTTTTATTTTGAAGATAATTTTCGTCATTCGCCATGGGGCTAATCTTCCAGTGGTAATCAATTCTATTAACTAATTTTTTATTTTCGGTATTTACAGTGGGAATTAGCTGTTTATTTAATTTGATCTAATTATAACTCACTCTATCAATTCACGTTAAACAACATTCCTATAAATCTTGGATTGATGTAAATTGTTTTTCTTAATTTAAAATTATGATAATCGTCCGACATAAAACGATTCTTAATTATATGATTAAAAACGACACATTGACCCCAAAATAATGGACATGTGCCCATCCAACCACATGGGAAGTTAGTTCACCACTAATCAATTAATTTATTTCATCAAAAATTTTCGAAATTCGGTGTTATAGTTTTCCGTAGAATTTTATAAAAAGATTATTTTTGAATTTTAATCTCTCGGACACAGTCAAATTTACCCGGTTAATTCGCAACAAGCATTTTGGTTCCAATTTTGGCATGAAAATTAAACAACATATTTAAATTCTGCTTCGTTGTTATTATTGTCTTCCTTTGCGAGAGAAATCATATGAACCACATTAGGGGTTCCTTTCATGGCTTAAACTTTTAAATAAATTGAAATATAATAGAAGCTGTCAATTTATTCACGTAAAAATTAAAGTTTTGGAATCACCAATAAGCAAAATAATAGCTATAGACCCACTTGTTTTCAAACCAAACCTAGTGTTGAGTAACTGTGAAATTTTTTATATATTGTTTTGTACAATTATTAGCTAGTTAAACTTAGGTGTTTATCAGAAAACACATAAATAAAGCTTTACATTATTTGTCTTGATTTTTAAAAATGTAGATAATTTTTAAAAGAATGGTTGACAGTAAAATCGGTTTTTGTTCAATCGTTCATATAGTGCTTGAATATAAGAATAATTAGAGAAAAGCATAGTTAAACACATACTTTACAGTAGAGTTTTAGAGGAGTTAGAGTAACGTTAATTTTCCATTGAAATTAACACGATGAACGCACCCAATGCTAACGATTGCCGTGTTAGGATGACGATATTATCATCATATTTCAAATGCTGCAGATCGTGAAACTGCTGCACTACGAACGCTACAACAACACGCTCAAAATAATGGCAGCCATCACATGGCGACATCGCAAAGAAATTCTCTCATCCTACCTGCTGATCATATACTTAATTGTGTGCATTTCGTTTTTGATCTACCTGCTCGAGTACAAGAACGTGAACGCGAAGCTGAAGTCCTTGCCGGACAGTTTTTATTACGCGGCTGTATGTACAAACTGTTAGTTGTTGGTGTACTGGATCACACTTAGATATCGTTCACTACCGTGGGTTATGGCGACATTTACCCCACGACGTACGCTGGCAAGATATTGATCACCATGTCGTCAATTCTGGGTTTAGCACTGGTCGCAGTGCCATCTGTAATAATTTTCACGCTCAATTGTTTATTGCTGTTGGAAATTAATCGTAGTAATAATAATTTTCATTTCACGTAGGGTATTATTGGTTCGGGGTTCGCGCTGCAATTGGCATACGAAGAAAAAAAGAAACGCGTCGAGAATCGCCAACTGCCAGCCATTCTTCTTATTCAGAATGCTTGGCGACGCCATTCCATCATCACTCGAGGCCGCGCCTCCAAATACTTCAAAAAGCTCTACGTCAACCTGACCAACTACGGCGGCTCGGTCATTCAGAACCAACCGCTCGATACTCCAGTTGTCGAAGACACCGCCCATAGACGTTCCTCGGTGAATGCTGGCAAAAAACCCAATTACATCGTGGAAAACTACAACCCGGTGGACAACTCTGCCACAGTCACCGTGTACAACGGCTCCAAAAGAAAAAATTGCTTAACCTACATCAGTAGTTGAATTGTTGGTGGTTGATTGATGATATTGTCATTAGAAATTTCCGAGCACATTGCAAATACAAGGTATTCAGTCAGCCACGTGTAACACATCGTGATTGTTTGTTAGAGCCTATAAGAACGTTTTTCAGTTCCTATCAGAGATCAATTTGAATTTGGCGCTCAATAACTTTAAAGTTGTTCATTCATTTAATTAATAAATTTGAGTGTCGCGAAATAACGCCTTCCAACTTTAATTAGATCGCCAGAAAGCAAGACTCCACTCTCGACCATGTGGTCAACAAAATACAGCGTCAAAATATGGAAATCATGCACCAGCTGAGCCAACTCAGCGAGAACTTTCACAAGGCTTTCAACAAATCCCACTCTGCCGACCTCAAACACTCGCCATCGGTACAACAAAACTTCTACGGCTTCGGATCAACTACCAAAAGTATCACTCACTATTTTTTCCGTTGACACTGATGTGCGGTGTTAGCGAAACGCGCTGGAAAAATCGACAGTGTTGTCAACCTCAATGCAAATGTGGTCGCTCTTGATTCGAGAGTAGGTTGCTGTTTCGGAATTCAGTTCTGAGTGTGATTATTTAGTTGAATCGAATAGAGAACTCTCTCAAACTAATTACTGAAAAGTTCCAAAAGAATGACGAGTAGTTGTTCCATGTAGATATTAGTGGTGGTTGCTTTTGTACTCTAGAATTGTGTATTTTAAAGTTGTACACTGTTGGTTTTTTTGCACTTATATTTCAGTGACTTGTTTTGCAACGCTTAGTTCATGCTTAATTTATGCAGCAAAGTATTTTCCAAAAGTATACCAAATAATCGCAAGTTTAAAAAATCCAATGTATTCGCATGTATAAATTAATCATTAAACAAGTTTCTGAAATGCAAGGTTTATAACGAAATCTTGCGATATTACACTGTATACTCTGTACTACTCATAATAATTGTTTAAGCTGGGAAATACATCACTGTCAACTTTGACACTTTTATCCCTTGTCAAAATTTATTTATGTACCTCTTTACACACCCATTGAAATATCAATCACTGCAATTAGTGTGTAAATATTCGCGTTACAACAATTTCCGTTCACAGCTAAATTTAATTTTGAATATAGGTCAATTTTCAGCAACAGCTTCACTCGAATGAATCAAGCGTGTTTTTCAATCTCAACTTTATTTTCCAAACGCGCGCACGCAATCTCAATATGAGTGAACGCAAGGGAGATCGACTGAAGACAGTCCTCGACAATCCCATATACAATGTAGTTTGCAGCGTTCCAGTTGACTTTGACAGTAGTGTAGAAATTACCCAATCGAAAAAGAAAGGTAAAGGTCGACGAGCGATTCTCGGGAGTGTTGACCGATCCGAAATTCACCCAAAAAAGTTCATTTTAATGCATCAGAATTATAGTGCAAATTATAATGCGTAGGGTATGTGGACAAGCGCGGAAGAAAAGTGACCGAAAATGACGGAGATCACCTGCAGATGATGTACGAAGTTGACCAGGAAGCGCCCACGGTGAAGCCCAAAACGCGCAACATTCGCGGCGAAAAACTAAACTCTGAATCGTCAGAGCTTGATTCGGACGAATACGATGACTACAGTGGGTCGCTGGACGACATTGATGTGCTGGACGCCGAGGTAATCGTACAACAGTTTGAATCACACCAACTATATAACCTTAAGAACGATGTGATTAATAAGTTCAAAGAGTCGGCTCAAAACACCACAAAACTAACCACCACTATCACCCACCGCTTAGCCGTGTGCAACATGGACTGGGATAGGATTGATGCCAACGACATCTATATGATTTTCCAGTCGTTCCTCCCTGACAACGGCCACATCGTCAATGTTACTGTACTCATTGGCCACTGACTAAAAGTAACATTTTGCAACAGGTGTATGTATCAGAGTACGGGAAAGAGAAATTGAACAAGGAAAGTGAACAAGGGCCTGACGATTTGATAAAGTCGCTCGAAAAAACGCAACAAAAGTCAGCCGATCCTTCAATTGAAGAGTTTAATGAAGCCTACCGTGAGTATCAACTGCAGCGAATGAGATATTTCTACGCGCTCATCGAATTCGATTCCAAGGGTACGTGTGTGTGTGTGTGAACGCTTCGGTTATCAAAATTGTTTACGTTCCATAGAAACCGCCGACCACATCTACAATGAGTGTGATGATATGGATTACGAACACAGCGCAATCAGTTTGGACGTGCGTTTCGTCCCTGACGACACACAATTCGACCAGCAAGACGTCAAATCAAGCTGCGCGTCGTTGGATGAAAATTACAAACCGTTAGAGTAAGTATTCGATTGTGTTGCCCAATTGATAACAGTTGGCCCTCAGTTTTTATATGGATGCACTGCAACAGACCAAACTGAAAGTCACTTGGGACGAACCTGACCCCAAACGAATGATTCTCACCAGCAGGGCTAGAAAGTACACACCTGAAGACATCTTGGCGAATGCTGGTGACCTGGACAACCTCATCGCGTCCCCCTCGTCTTCGCACGATGAGGAGGACGATCGGGATATTGATGAAAACCACCCATCCCACAAATACAAGGTACTTGTGTTCCATCGGTTGTGATCAGTTGTGGGTTTCTTTCTGTTGAATAAGAGAATGGCTACTTTCTTTGTTCACATTAATCCCAAATGTCGTGTGCGCTTGCGCAGCCTCCATTTTTAATCTCACTCACACCTATTCTAAAATCGATACAACGTTTACAGTTCTGAATCTATCATGTTTAATTAATTGTGACCTTATGATTACTCTGACGATGGGTCGACAATACTTAATAATATGATAGATTCGGAAATCTAAACGTTGTATCGATTTTAGAATAGGTGTGAGTGAGATTAAAAATGGCGACCGCGCAAGCGCACACAAACGTTCACTTTTCCATACACAGGATTTGAGGCCTTAAATTGTTACTCCGCAAAATACGAATTATAAACTCATAGCTTCGTCTAAATGTATTTACTGTGAGATAGGCCTTACTCGAGTCGGACAACTCCAACGACGACGACGTTGATGACTTGGACGCGTCAAAGAGTGCCAGTGAGACGGATTCCGACGGTGAAATCGACTTGTCTCAGTTCCAAATGCCAGAACACGTAAAGAAGTCATTTCAGCACGATCCCTTGTTGTGCGTGAACCCGCCGAAAAACAAAAAGCCTCTTAAAACCAATGACAACGATAACCAATCTAATACAACCAATTATTCCACCGATTTGAAGTCATTTGATTACAAAGATGATGATAATGATGACGACGATGTCGATGGAAACAAACCGCTGCTTGGTCTCTACGAATTGATGAAGAAACACAAAGTCAGCAAAAGTAAAGCCAAGAAAATTATCAAACAAAGAAAGTTGAACAAGGCTGAAGAGCACTTTGAAGTGGACACCGCTGACAGCAGATTCGCGTCGTTGTTCAACTCCGCTGACTTTGCTGTCGATCCTTCCCATCAACGTTTCAGGTATTTCCTTTTGGTTCGCTGTGTGCTTGAAAACTTAGTTGTGTCTAAGTAGTTTCCGTTATGTCGATTGTTTTCTAATTATGCTAGTTTAATCTACTTACTGAGTGAATATTTTGAAGATTTTCAAAATAAATTAAAATTGCGCGAGTAGATTTAAATTCAGTTAATTATACACGCCTGCGCACAATCGTGGAAACACTAAAATGGGTTAAAAAAGTAGCGAAATTCAGCAAATTGTGTGATAATTTAAAATTGGTTTCTTCTAGAATTGGGTTTATGTCGTGATTAAACTGGTAGACATTCATAGACTAATAATTGAGCTAACAACCGAAATTAAGTTACGCAAAAGTGTTTAGCATGCTTATAAGTCTGTAGTTGTCATTTTCGCAATGTTACGTGTGAATGGAAGTAGATAGTAGATTTAATATTGCGTTGATTTCAAAGTTTCGATTATATTCAATTAATGCAATTTTGGTGTTATCGTTTTTTAAATCAAACTACTGTGTAGTATGGCTTTGAAATCTAAGCTTATTGGATAAAAGTGCATATTTCTAGTTGAATTTATTTGCGGCAATCAACTTTTTGAAATCAATAACGATGCTAACTTTCATATACAGAGATTCCAAGTCGATGAATGTCGTGCTCAAGAAACAGACCTCGCAACGTTCCTTCATCCACAACAAGTACTTCCACGGCGCCTTCTAAACTCATTCAATGCTTTAGAGACAACAACGTATCAACCAAACACGCTCAAATCAGTTCGGAACAATCGACCCAATCTCTCAACAATTTGGTGGAAGCTGTCAAAAAAATCAAGCCCAAATCCATTGGCAGTTCAAAGAAATGAACTGTTTGTTTGTAGTTTACACCAACTCACACGTGTAGATAGTAGACGTGGTAGGTATGGTAGCTGTGAAGCTATCTATAGTTGTCATATTTTTCGTAATTGTGTTTGGTGATTTCGCCGTTAAAAAGTTGGCATTCATGTGCGTTATAAAGTCGGCTGCGTTTTATTGGTTCGAGGGTTATTTTAATTTGTGAGGTTAGGTTAATGTTGCTTTTTAAAGGTTCGTTGAATAGGTTGACCTTGAATAAACTTCAAACCAAATATTATGTTTGTTTAATCGTTATTCTACATGATTGTTTGTTCTGAAAGTTGTATAAAACCAAAATAGACCACCTGCATAAGGGTTGGTACATGCTGCTTTATTATCTCCAAAACAAATCTATTCCCATAGGATTTACCATGGAGTGTAATGGGGTTAAAGTGCAGTGAAAAGTGCCAAGTTTACTAATAGCTTCGATTGTATGCGACTTTAAACATTTTCATATAGTCAACGTCGTCGCAACGAAACAATAAAATGATCCTAGTGAGAAGTGCAATGCTGACGATAATGCTGAAATGGCTAACAGTTGTTGTTATTGTGTTACACACAGCGGCAGCAGACAACACGAAACCAACCAACACCGACTACTCCAGTATCTATACATCCATCTCGCACATGAGGAAGTTAGTACGCCAAGAAGCCCTTCTGTACAACAACGTCAAAGTGAACCAAGACAAACTAGAACAACTGGTGGACATCTCTCGAAAACTACTTAGGCAAATCCAACAACAAGTTCCGGCCGACATCCTAGACTCGAATGTGGCCTACAAAGAGTTGGATTTTACTGATGACTCCAGTAACGAGGCCAAATTCATTACCCACCCAATCAACTCCTACCATGTCATCACAAGAATGGTGAACGAGTGGACTGAGTTCATCAAACTTGCTAAACAAGTGTCGATCAATATAAATGCCGGTAGTTTGCTCCAATTTCATTGAATCTATGTGTTTGGTAGATGTGCTGGGCACGTTCGAAAGAAGCTTGTCGTACTGGCCCAAGTATGTCGACGAATTCGGGGTGATTGACTCTATTGAGAGAGTGCGAGATTTCACCGCCATGGAACCCAGAAAATGGTCCACTGAAGATCTCACCTCCAAACATAATGTTCCACTGCTGAAAGGGTTTGAAATTGACGACTTGGTCAAAGTCGGCTTGAGAGCATACAAACTGGACAATTATGAGGGAGCTGTCGCTTGGCTCGGTGAAGCTATCGACCTAATGGAAAAATCTGCTCCCAACTATGACTCCTACAAAAAATCCGTTATTATGGATTACCTCGGCTGGTCTCAGTTCAAAGTAGGATACACATTCATTTGCATTTTTACGCCGTTTTTTCATAGAAAGGTGATGTGGAAATGGCCATTAAGAGTTATCATCAAGTTATTCAACTAGACCCACACAATGTTAGAGCCAAAAACAACATTGCCATGTTTGAAGAGGAGTTGAACAAAAAGAAAAGCCGAAACATGGCCAATTCAGTTGACCTCGACCGCATTTCTGACCGCGATTTGAATAAGATGAACCTGGACGACTTCATCAAAAACAGCACCATGAACAAATGGCTTAAGGATAAAATGAACGACGTCGCTCTGCCCGCAGAGCACATTATTAGATTTGAATTCGAAATGGCCAAACATGTTTGTCGTCATGGAAAGCTCTATGAGGAAGTATGAACTTTGGGCTATTTTAGCCTACTCGGAATTTAGGAACCCAACCCCGATGAAGACTTGTTTTGCTTCAACATTGACGGCATCGCCGACAACAAATACGGCCCTTACAACATCGAAAAACTCCACTCCAACCCTCAAGTGTACTTGCTTCGAGATTTTTTGAGTGATGACGACATTGATCAAATAAAGAAAATAGCAGGGCCGAGGGTATTTCGATTTGTTCTTCAATAATTAACCATGTCAAGCCAACTATTTATTTAACAAGTTTGTTTAAGATTTCTGAGTTGTTGAATCCTAATCACTTCTAAAAACACATAACTTCTACTTTAATCGTTAAGTGTCGATAGTAGTTAATTCCTTGTTATTCGTCGACATTTTTATGTTGAATTTCAATTTTGTCGTGTATTTAAATTATTAATTTGTTACAAGGTTATGTAATAAATATATTGTTTATCCATTTTTCATTTATTCTCAGATAATGTCGGATAATTTAAACATTTATTAGTAATACGTAAAGTTTTCGTGTTTTTCCATTAACTAATCTAATAAAGATATTACCATAAAGGTTGAGTCAGTGGTACTTTGAGTGGGAGCGATTTTTCTGCTATATTTATACTCAGCAGATTGTAAATTCAAATATCCATAGTAACGATTATAAAATGTTTAATACTTCGTAAAAATTAGTTAATTTATAAGGTTGATTAACTTTAGCTAAACTATATAAATTGAACTAGTATATGCTACATAAATATAATATTTATTAAATGCAAAGAATTAAAATATCAAATGTACACAATTTTTGGCAGCATCATTTGATTAGTTTTATACTCTTTGGTTCAGTTTAGTGAGAAAACAAAAATTTAGACATCAAAGTGTCAAGTTGATATGAAAAATTAAAGCTCGAAAATATAACTATTATTATACAGTTAGGTCGCGCTGTCGTACACAACCCCAAAACCAACGCTCTCGAAACTGCAAACTACCGAATAAGTAAAAGCTCCTGGCATGGTCGTCACGAGGGCGACGTCTTTGACAAAATCTACAGAAAAGTTGAGGATTGTACCGGTCTCTCACTCAACTACTCTGAGACCTTCCAAGTGACAGAGAAATTCATACTTTTAAGATGTTCTTGTGTACTAGGTTCAAAACTACGGCGTTGGCGGCTATTATGACAACCACTTTGACTTTGCGACGGTAATTTAGCACATTGCAAGTAACTGTCAGATATAATGGTGGTATTAAGCTCAAACAAATCAAAACTCGAACGTTCCAAAGCGGGTATGACAAATTGGGTGGAAATCGAATAGCCACTTTGCTATTCTACGTAAACACTGTCAACTGAGTCACCTATTGAACTACAATATTCTAGATGACCGACGTAGCCATCGGAGGCGAAACCGCATTCCCCAGATTGGGAGTAAGAGTGCGACCAACCAAGGTGAATATCTCACTCAATTAATTTGTTGCTGATGAATTTTCAAAAGGGTTCGGTACTATTCTGGTACAACCTTCTGCCTGACGGTTCTGGGGATGCCAGAACTCGACACATTGCCTGTCCAGTGATTATCGGAACAAAATGGGGTGATTAAGATGTTTGGGGTTGGGTGGTAAGTTGTTTTAGTCGGCAATCATTGGGTCCGGGAGCGAGGTCAAGAGCAGCGTCATCAATGCAATTTACAACCAGATAATGGAATATAACAACAAACAAATATACAAATAACAACTAGCTGTGTCTGGATAACGGCACTTTAGTTGTTTATCGACAGTGGTCATGCAAATGGATATACCATTTTATCAGCGTCAATTAATAAATTGTGTCAATTCAATTCAGAAATAAATGTGTTCATAACGGATATTGAGTTGCCAACTATAAGTATAACCCTTACGTGTAAAGATTTGACACAGACAGCATTGAAGGTTGAATAATTAAAAGCGAAATACCTTTGTTTGAACTTCGCAAGTTATTTACAACTAGAGCTAAAGCCCGGCGTTTTTATAAATTTGTTAAGTGAACGTTTCATTTTAGTATTTCCTTGCAATTGATGGGATGTTTTTACTCATAATTTTTCAACAACTAGTATAACAAAACTCTTAACATGCATATTTTAATAAGGACAGACAAATTAAAAAGTGTCACTAAACACAGCAACAGTGTACGCATCATCTACAGCTCATATAAGCCCACACAAAGTTACGAACCATATAAAAGTAGGCAGGCAGTTAGTTAATTACAACGTATATTGAGGAAGACTGTATATAGCACCGCCCGTGGCTTTGTAGTTTTGCTACAGCGAGTTATTACAGCGCATATCGCAGTATTAATTACAATGATGAGATTTGCAACGAACAAGTCGGACCGTCTGACGATATAGGAGTAGACCAGAGGATGTCGGTGGTAGTGTCCCCCAAGTCGTGCAGTTCGTCCGATGCGGTGCAGGAAGCTGGTAGGGTGTTTGGGGAAATTGAAGTTGATAATGGTGTCGACCTGCGCATTTAAATGTTAAAGCACGTCGCATTCCCCAACGAAGAAAGTATTGTGAGTACTGTTTCGAGGTGAATGCCTCTCGAGCAAATGTCAGAAGTGACAACAACTTTGTAGTCTTTGCCTATAAGAGGGAGTTTGTGTTGAATATTCTAAATGGACAGATTAATGATGTTTCACAGTGCAATCAATTATTATTATTATTATGTAAACAACGTACTGGCTCGTCCGCAGTAATCAACAAGTTGTCAAATTGGTTGTCGGTGAGGTATTTGTGCACTTCAATGGCTTTTTTGTTGCTGATCGTGAAAACCAACACAACTCTTTCGTCGCGCAAGGAGTTTTTAATGTCATCAATCAGTCGTTCTACAGTAAAAGCATAAATGGATTAGAGCGAACGAACAAAGTAGGTTTGAGTGTACCGAAAATCTTTTCCTGGTTAACTCTGACAAACCTATACTCAATATTGGGTGTCATCACATGGTGACTCTGAGTGACGAACTTGATGAGCTAATTTTTGATAAAAAACACTTCATGCGAGGAGTTACCGGAAAGTACGTCTCCAGAAACACTATACCGTTGTCTTCAGGCAACGACGCACTCGCAAACACAAACGGAAGATTGTCACTGGTGAATTTCTTAAAAATCTAAACAATGTTGCAATGGAACTAACAGAGCGTTGGCAAAGTGCTCGTTTGAAATACACTGGGGGTCTTGATAAAATTATCAAGGTGGTCCGAGAAGTCCTTCATCAACACGTCCGCTTCATCCAACACAACAGTATGAACTGGGTTCATTTCGACTAACGAACAATGACCACCACTGTTGAAACGAACAATAGCCATACATTTGTTGAAACAATTCAAACAAGAGGGAGGCGTGGTAACGAAAAACGAAGCTTCTTTTAGAGCGTGAGGGTCGGTGTAGATATCATTCCTGGTGATAGCACGGATGCCCAACTCACCGAAAATCTCGTTAATGTCGCTCTGTGATGGACGCAAATTATAACACGATAACTTTGATTTTTACTTTAATTTGGTTACAGAGAATTTTGGTGGGCGTCAAAATGACAATAAAAGGTGGATTTAGACTGGAGTGCGGCGTGTAGTCGAAGTCAGTTAGCATTTTTTCGGTTGCCAACTCATAAACGGTTTTGTCTGGGTTATCGTCAACCGTCACATTCGTTGCATTGCTTCGTTTGTGTTTAGAGTTGTACGTGAGTATTTTGTCCACCAAAGGAATCACGTAGGCTAGCGTTTTGCCGCTGCCAGACAGCGATGACATGAACAGGTGGCTTCCTTCGGATATGATAGGGATAGCTTTGCACTAAACAAAAGCAGAATGATTTGAATTAGCCTCAACGTTTGTTCAAGAACAACCGACCAACCGACACAACAAGCATGTGAATACCTGAATTTTACTCGCTTCAATTATGCCATGCTTCTTCAAACAATCCGCCAACACGGCTCTATTGTCCAGTTTAAAATACTCGTGGCTGAATTTGGTCGGAGACATGGCTATTTTATTCTAAAAACACTCACGCGCCCTTATTAAACACACTACGATTACATTGGTCAACTTGGGAATGCACAACGACTGGTGCTCGCCTTTGAATTGGTACTTGATTTGGAGGGGTTTCTGGGAACTCAACGAACGAGACATTTTGCCGCAATTCTTCAAGTGTTTCACCAGTTCGGTGTACTTTTTGAAAGCGAACTTTTTGCTCGCCATCAACATGTTGTGTTCTCGAATGGTGTCCTCGTCCGCTTTTACCTTCTGATGCCACGGCAATGCCAACGGATAAGCTCTTTGAAAAATCTCAAATTTGTCATCATTCTATAAATATGCGAGTGACTATCGATGCAATCTAATTTATCGCTACTTTGGGCAGATCTCGATGCAATGGGTAGGTCGTCCGGTTCTTGTGAGAATTCACCCAACTGTACATTCGGTGGCGACTGATAGTGGTGAGTGTCGCTAGTCGATTCATCGTGTGACCCGCGTGGAGTTTATTCATTCTATTCACACGCTACTTGCCACAAGTTGAAATCAGACGCAACACGTGGAAGTTTTTAAAATTAAGCTCACGTAAGTGCGCCTGCGCACTATGATAAAGGTTGTAATTTTTTGAAAACGCTCCCGTGAATACTAGTACTACGGTGAAATTTTTACCTTAAATGAATTTAGAATGCCCTAGAGAACAGTTTTAAAATTATTTATTTTTTATGGAGATTTAAAATTATTTATTTTTTATGGAGATTAAAAATTATTTATTTTTTATGGAGGTTAAAAATTAACCTAAATATGTAATGCGCTTTTTTTGACTAGCTAAAAAATATTTTAAAACTTGTTTTAAAAGGGTCAGGCTAATTTAGTTAGCGTAGTTTGATTAAATGTTGAATTTTGTTGATAAAGAAAGCATAAAATTCTAATAAATTAAGTACAAAACAAATTCACGATAAAAGAAATTTTGTATATTGATTTTGGGCACACGCATTCCACATTTAGGTTTTTGTTATTTCGGAGGTATTTAATAATTTGAGCAGCATTTTGTTATATGGGGATTCAATGCATATCCTCATTCTAATACTTGGTAGGAGGCATCAACAAATTGAAATCTTGTAAGCTTAGTACAACGACAATGACTGGCAGTATTTTATGACACCTTTGATACACTATCACGAATGTTGTTTCTGGTTACTTTATTTATTAAATTCTTAAATGTTCGATTTATTCGAATTTTCTCTATTTGTTAATGAAAAAAAGAATGAATGCAAATATTTAATTTCATGCGAGGTTGATAGTTGAACAAATAATAACGTCATCTTAGTGAACCGTGGCACCAACAACTTGGGCGTTTTATAATAACACGCAACTATGTACACACTTCTACAATATCATATGATTTTTCTTGGGCAGCAGAATAAATTGTATCCATGATACATACTCCCCATTCAGTAATACTGAAACAACGGCAATCGACCAAGGTGAAAAGATAGCATTCAAACCAACATCGGCATAATTTAAAGATAAGTTTTTCAAGCCATACTTAAGTAACAGTGTGTAGAGAAAATGTATCCACTACCAAAAACCATGAAAGACAATGTAAGAATTGGTAAAAACACGAAGGAATTGCTATGTATTTATGCAAAAATCTGGTTAATTTTCCTGGATCACGCCATAATAATTAGTTGATAAGTATTTTGAGTACAATATAATGCAATTTCATTATGTGGAGATATATTTTGTTAAAATGTCAAAGATACTGCCCCTACTTTTGAGCTATCACGTAAACAAGTATACAATGCGAATGAATAAGATGTGACGAGCTTCACAAAAATTACACCGACAAATAACATTAATTGACCAAGTTAAAATTCTCCAGAAACATCGGAATAATATGGCTCGGAAGTAATAGCAAAAATTAAAGTCCTTTGTTGAAGTAGACCAGTTGGTCGGGTTTAAAAATGGTCAAAAGAGACGACTTCAGCTCCTTGTCCAACGAGCCCACCTTCATCGATCTAAACCCCAACTAAAACATACGAAACCATCAACCACCATACGCATTCTGGGGGAAGATGGCACAACACATGGGTGTGGCCAAAAGGAAACAGAGGACAACCATCGCGATTTGGAACGAGCTGTTTACTTTGGGGTTCTAGTGGCGATCAAGAAGCGCAATGAACCGCTAGTTTCTTACTTTAAAGGCTGGGTACTTTCTGATGAGATAATTAATTGTGACCGGAGGTAGAACTTAAAAACCACTATTGAGCGAGTAAACAACGGCTAATTACCCAAGGACGGCGCGGACATGACGATTCTCGAGAACACCACCATAGTGATTGCGTTTTTGGCGGCGTTTTTAGATATACCCAACTGATTGGAATCTTTATCGAGAACGGGGATTCCATTTTTTAATTCACTATTGAAGACTACACATGTGTGTGTCACTTTGCTTTGTTACTGGATTCTCATGAGTGGAATATTGATGCAATTGGCGGCAGCAACGCTGATGAAAGGAATCAATCTGGCGAAGAGAGGCGGCATTTTCTAATAAAAAGATAGTTTCACGGCTGCTCAATGGATGGGGGTTACGGTGGACATGGACTTGAGAAGCAGGGCGGTGCCGACAGCTCCAGTGGTGGCACCCGCGTATGCAGTGGCAATATCACTACAAGCATAAAAATTGTATATTAGTGAAAATATCACCAATATATATCACACAAAAATAGTCAAAAGTGTGTAGGTAGACGCGTGCAAACGAGCAAATGTTAGGGAGAATAAACACAAATAAAGTACGTAGTTGTCAGTTGAGAACCTCCAGATCGGTTCGTGTAGTTGACCAGCGCATTAAATGACTGATTGACCCACTGCCAAAATATCACTGCCGGCGTCGATCTAAAACAACCTCACACAAATTCACCCCAACCCATCCATACTTATAAAACGTTAACATGGCGGCCGTAATGACAGCATTGCAAGGCACCTGAGCAGACATTCTGCCTAGAATGAATTGTTTGTCGCCGGTATCTGGATGATAGGCCGATTCGTAGAGTTTTTTGGCTTCCCACACCTCATCAGGTGTGGTTCCACTGGGTTCTTTTCCGGCTCTACGAAAATCAGTCAAATCGAACTAAAATGAATCTGTCTACTTGTACAACTCAACGAGCTTCTTGGACTCTTCCAACTTTCGATTGGAGCACAGAATATTCAACGGGTTGGTCACTTGAAAAAAGTGCCTCGCCCTTCCCACGTACGTGCTCTGGTCGTACCTCGGTTTGGTGAGGTCGATTCGATTGTTCGAAAGAGGTGAACTCATCAGTAATGTCTCGTGTGATCCAGCAGTTTAATCAGCTAATCATGTGATCGGGGTTGTAGATGTTTTGCAAACAGAGTTTCTCTGACAGGAGTGCAATATGTCGGTTTCAACACGCCATTAAACCAATTGGAGAAATTCAATGAAAGTGTTCGTAAATGGACAACTAGAGTTAAAGAGATTTAATTTTGAAACATAGGGTGTAATCTGTGTATGTATGAGATAAAGACTGTGTGTACTATTGTCAGCTTAGCAGCGATCACATTGTTTACCCAAATAATACTTTGTAACGTCGCTGAAGGTCAAATTAAATCAATTCAAAAAACTTATAGAATGGTCGAATGAGTAAGTTGTTAAATGATAGCTGAGGAGTAGAACAATCGAACCGGTTTCATTAGACTTAACCTACAAAGCCCATTTGCGTATTCAATCCAGTGAAAAAACCTTAGTCAATAATTTGTTGTTAATGTGAAAATCGGATATTTGGTGTTGGTTACGTGAAAACTTGCATGTTGTCGTTGCTTGGCCATTAAATTTGGCGAATTCGACGCTTGAAAAAGTGTCGATAACCAACTATACAAATACAGAACTAATAAATAGCAATATTCAAACACTATTAGTTGTGAAATTGGCAATACTTCTTAATCACCATGATTATTTTGTCGGCCATGTCATCAGAACTGCGATTGGTCTGGTTAGCTAAGCGAGGGCGTTTGGTGAACGACCAACCGATGAAATCTGAACAACTGCCGCAAGAAAGATAACTCCAACCGTAACTAAAACAAATCACCGACAATGGGGCATCATTCAACTACCCGACTATGAAGGAGGTTTCGTTGTTGACTGTGCGACTGGAGATACAGTTGTAGGGTTTGGTGGTGTTGAGCAGAAACACTTCGAACGGCATTCCAGTGGGATTGGTAAGGAATGTCGCTGTGCATGTAGAACTGTCAAGTTTGAGTCTGTTGTTCAACCTGTTATGGAAATGCGATCAAATACAGTTGCAGTGATGTAGTCGAACAACTGTTAAAGTTATAATTTGCACAAGATTCACATACATTGTTGCGGTGTCTACTGTACCGATGACGTGTTTACAATAGGAACAATAGAGAGTAGTCTAAAAAACTAAGTGAAAGAAATACATCAATTATTACACTAATGTTTTTGATGAAATGTTGGACAATCTGCCATAGGTACTGGTAGGTGTAGGCCTGCAAACGGACTTCGTTGTCTACGGGAAGACAATTCCAAGCGCAACTCACAAATTCTACTAAACTAACACATCGCAGATGCACCTTGATTACCTTCCAACGAATAACTCCGGTCTTCAGCTGTCAATGCTGACAAAAAGCGCGACTGTTTGATTTCCAACGATCTCTACAACCAACACAGTCAATTCAAGTTCCCCTGAATTCACCTACCAATATTATATTTTTATAGATTGATTTTTTCAGTAGAGGAAATTCGGGGTTCTACTCAAGTACACGCTAGTGGCGTTATTGTTGTCCAGTGAAAATTACTATAGGACCGACACTGCAGTTATTTTCAATGAGAAACGGTGCGTCATTGTAATTGAAGGGAATGGTGTAGAAACCAATATCATTCGTGTATCTGAACTAACTATGGACACGATGGCATTTGCTAATACTTGAATGAAGGTATGAGTTCTCGCGCCGGTTTCATTATGGAGTCAACAACGACAGGCTTGACAGTCATATTAGATGGGTAAAGCAAGCGCCCCAAACTTACATCATAGTCCACAATTAGTACGCGAGATATGCCTTTAATCATCAGCTTGTTGTAGTTAATGTGCACATAGGACGACTCGTTAGCAAAGCAAAACGCTTCCACTTGGGCCAATGTTCCATAGAATGGTTTGCATTCCTTCTTATAGTTCAAACTGTATCTATTAGGATAATTCTTTAGAAACATGATTGTTTGTGTTCATTTGCATAGACTGTGGGTTACTTAACTTTGCCAATTAACACTAAATTCGACTATTTCGTCGATTATAATTTAAAAATCAACGTGTTAAACTCTACGATTGTTCTGCTGAACTATTAATCATCAGTAGATTCTCTGCCATTAATAATTGTTCCTTTGCATTCAAATCGAAGCTTACTATAAATTAATATCCAAGATTTTTACGGGACAAATATTCGGCATCTTCTCATTCCAGTATTTAATTTTCCCGCTAATTCTTATGTGCATAAAAGCCCTCGTTATAACTTTCTCGATTTTAATTCTTTGTCATTACTACATAAATTGTCTGTATACCACTTAATTTGACCGCCTATTTAATAACGTTCTTAATTTTATCATTTATTCCAATGTAAATATTCAATTAACGTGATTTTTAACTGTGGATATCTCAAGAGTATCACCCTATATTCTTGTTATCGTGGTGTTCATAACTAGAAAAAGTATATCGACAAAGTGTTACTAGGTAAATTACAAAAATGGATGCGACACCAGCAAAAAGTAGGACTTTTGTCTGACGATTTGTTTCATCCAATTTTCCAGCTACATCGTTTCAACTTAAAGTCTCACAATTGCTGTGGTACATCGTTTCGAGATAGAATCAGGATCAGTTGTTGGCCAGGATAACACATGATGTCGTATATTTTTACGAGCTCAGCTCTATTCATCTGTTCCGAGGTGAATTTTGTTCGTTGCAGTTGGATGTCTTCTATCGGAATGGGCACGAACTATTACATGCTCACTTACCATTCATGCGATTTAAATTGATTGGTTTTATATATGGAATCGAAAGGTTTTTGATTTTAGTTATATTCAAAAAATCACCGTCTCATAGAGAAGGTGGTTTGAGTTGTCTGTATTTTCATATTCTAACACGGGGAATTCACCCTGCGTGGTCGAATAGGCTATCACAGATTAATTCAAATTTTAGTCAACAATTGTCCTACTTGTTTGGTCTTCGGAGTTTACAGTCTAAACAACATGTCTAATAACACAATAATAATAATAATAATAATTAATAAAACAAAATTTCAATTATTCGACATTATTGACAAAAGAAACTTAATTGAACACATTGTGCTCAACAATAAAACGGATTAGGCAGGTACATCGGATAGCGTTTGGGTGCCAGGAGTATCGTAATTCATATTGTAGAACATCATTTGATAGAAGGCATGTTCATCGTCAGCTACGTAATAAATCGAATTAGTGGACAACATTCAACCGATATAATTTCGTCTGCGTGTATATGTAAAAAGTAGGCAGTACTGTTGGAGGTCTCGTCGTTGTCGCTGTTCATGTGGTTGTTGTAGTCGTTTAAAAACGAATTTTCGCTGCTTGAATCGCCGTTTTCCTCTGCCATACCTTTAAATCAGACACTGCGTACGCTTAGAAGATTATGCGCAAGGCTTAGGGTTGGAATTTCCCATTCAAAATTAATCCATACATCGATGATTAGAGTCGAAAAGATTGAATTTTCCATTCGCAAAGCCAGCATTCAAGTGATTCAAATGGAATAGCACGCTATAGATAATTAGTGAACTTGTTTGGTTCTGGCTGACTTAATCAGATTTTGTTCTGAGCTGTTTACATGAAGTGAGAAAACAACCAGATTCATCAAACTCCTGTTGTAACATTCACAAATTAGTTAAATTGATTTTTCAAGTAACCAAAATATCCAGAATACAATTCATAATCAAGGAATCAACCAAGACCTTCTCACCTCCAACACTTTTGTATTATGCTACTACGCGTAAACTCGCGATGTGCTCAATTTTTCAAATAAACGACTATTTCTGATGTAACAGAAAATTTAAAAGTGTCTGCGATATTCGAAATTCTAGTATATATGAGGTGTTTCTTTTTGAACACGAATGAATGAGTATGTTGCTGCTATTGTAATAATTCTAACTTTAACTGACATAGACAGTTGAATCTGAATCAACCGTGGCTGTGTAAATGTGGTTGTATCGTTAAGGGTAGTCGCAGTTGACCTTTTTCATGGTTGATTTGGAACAACAAATTGTTTGTTTTGCCAACATAGACCACGGCTTAATAAGATGACTGGACTACAAACCTTTTTTTTCTCGAGACATTAAGTTCATGTCAGCGTGATATAGTACGTTGAGTGTAGATAATAAATTGTATTACAACCGAAACTGTCCGCGGTATTCGACCATTTAAAAATACTGCTTTCAAAATTTAAAACCTGCTGATGATAAAGTCAACAGTTTGCTCAACTCCAGCTATTAGATTACTGATATAAGCAATGTTACATAAAAGTGACGGTTGATATTCAAAGTAAATGACTACTTTTATCATATGAAACAACTATTCACACACGATGGTTAATAGTGCTAACAACATTTGTTTCTAAGTACAAGAGTTTCATATTGCGTGTTTTTTCACCAGGGGCGCTCTTGGGGGTTTGAAAAACAGAGATTTGTATTTAACATCTGGGAGGACTTCTACAAGTACCTTTTGAAGTTTGTCTTTCGTATATACAAAACTAATACTTCTCAGGACTGTTCGCATAATGTTGAGCATCCAGTTCTGTTTGAAGTGGTGAATTAATTCCCATTGAATAAATATTCATTTTAAACTTGTTTGGGTTAAATTATGTAAAAAAATGTTCTGGCTATATGAGTGCATTATAATTCATTTGAATTTTTCATGCATTGTCGCTAATTTTTTTATTTCTAATAGGAGTTTTCGTAAAGAAAAGTTTCACTTGATTTTCCCATGTAAGTTCTTTTATTTTTCAATAATTCAGGTTGGATATTCGTAACCTACTTATTTGACAATTCTTTTTGTATTTAGAAAATGGTGGCATTCTAGCACCGGATATCAAGCATGTTTTCAGTAATCAATATACATATTGCTGTTTATCGTCACAACATTTGTTGAAAATTCATTGTGTGAAATTTAGAAAAGGTTGTAAAGCACGCACATAAAAATATTGCTAGAATTGTGCAATGCGTTGTTACAATTTATTATGAACCTATAGTCAAATAAACGATGATGCGCGTCAACTTGATGTATTTTCATAAGCTACATTTGTATGATTAACACGACTTAATCTCCCAATAAGATCACCGGATTATCTCATTTTATCTAATTGACGTTGTCTTTTTTAATTTGATGTTTAATTATGGCAATATTTCAAATATCCTCGTTTTGCTTAAAACAAACTGAATTTCCACCACGAAACTAACATTGTTTTAAACCTATTAAGTGCAATAAAACTAAGGACGCCTCATTGTGGTTGTTGCTGAGACCTCTTTCTGTATTAAGACGACTTTGTTATTTGTTAACGTTTATGCTCATACATTAAATGAATTAATGTGTTTTGCTCGATTAACAGATTTTGTGTAGAGTGTTCAAATTAAAAATCAAATCCATTTAATTTCGGGTCAAAAAATGTTATACACACACATAAATCTAAATAAAAATCTGTCGGAATTCTTGACACCTATTTCAGTTGCGTTATGACGACAACAAAAATTTTTCTCGTCGTAATATAAACGCTTAAAAATAAATATCCAAACTATTTGGTTCAGATAAACAAAAATAATGAACTGCGTAGAGTGTAAAAAGAAATTTATTATGACTATGCGCCATGACAAGTGAAACCCTCAGCTAAATATTGTTATGCGTAAAAAAACTGCAATTCACACACTCTAGTTATAATAATAACATTGTTATCTAGCCGCACACTGAATTTTTATCACAGATTAATCCACCGAGGAAACTATCTAACACCCATTGGTGATTACTTGTTAACATGCAAAAATCACAATGTAAAACACGAATATATCTGCATGTAAACAGCGGATTAGGCATAATTAATCCACAAATGTGGTAGATATGAAGCCTGGCAGATACTAATCCCATTTCTAAAATAATGAATTAGCAAAATGTTAAACTTACATTATTACGCTTCTACTGTGATAGAATTGAAATCACTTACTTGGTTCATTAAAATATAAAAAACAATCGCTTAGTGTTGATACATCCGACGATGAATAACATGTAATCGTTGTACACAATGCATTATAAAAATGCCCGAACAGAGTGGAACGTCATAAATTAACTTTACAAAATCGTTATAATGTGGTTCTACGTCGTTATTATCAATGTATGAATTGAAATTAGAGGAATAATAAGTCTTAATATTATTTTTAATTTGTTAAATAATGAGATTAACGTCCAGTAATGATTAAGTGTATGGTCTACTGCAAGTTGTTACATTAGTCGCTTCAATATTAATTACTAATATTATATTCGTAAAATAGATGCGACTTTTATGCAAACGCTAATCGGTGTTCCAACCCAAAATTGAATTAATTCATAAGTTAATGTGATAAATAAACCAATTAACTGAAAATTGAAGACAGTCGCCATCATTCAACAACCATATATTGCAGAGCGTGTAGACAATAAACAACTATTTAATAACACATTTGAGTGGTCGATTCAAAAAATGGATTGAAATGCAGATTGGTCGACAATCGGATCGAGTCGTAGCAAAAAACAGAAATATCGTAATTTATAGCTTATACATCGAACCATAATTATTTCACTCAACTAATTAACCTTGTTTACTCACACGCACACACAAGTAAATATTTGATTAGTGTTTTTATGTTTTTTGCACACCATACGTATGCCTTTTGGAACGATCCATTATATTGTGTTGGTTTCTATTTAAAATTCATTAAGCTTTCTAGATCAATGGACAGGCGTTTTAAACACACCGAAGTATTTAAAGGTCACCTATGTCAACATCCGTCCAGCAATCAACCGAGAACAATGGTTTATTTTGATAAATTGCTGGATTAATTTTTGTTTAGATTTCACCTCTTGTGAGTCGATCACAGCAGATGTTTCCTTCAAGTGGATTGTTTCGAGAGTCGAGTAATATATTTACAGCGACATGCATTTATTTCGCCACAGAAATTTTTTTAAGATAATCATTGTGTTGTTACGCAGCACTGTTAACTGTATCACCAACCAACTTCTTAAACATTAATTTACATAATTACAATTTATCAGTTAATAACCAAGTTGTGTTGCAATTATTTCTTTTATGAAATAGCGCCACAACAAGTGCGCCACCGCAATCCAATCACCCCACCTGCTAACCACAACACCAAATCAACAGAAACCATAATCAAGAGCTTTTGCGACAGATTTAAAACGGATTATTTCAAATTTATTCGCCAAAAGAATGACATCGAGAATACCAACAATTATTCAAATCAAGATGACGATAAATCAGTTGAAGGCTTGGCGTTCAATTACACAAATACTTCAATGCAAATAAATGCTTCGGCTGATTCTTCTCTGTGTATACCTTTAATTGACCGTAGTCATGCTAATAATCGTCAGAGTGACAATGACCATTTGAATCAGTGAGATCAATTCAGTTATACTTTTATCATTAGAGGTCTGTTGTATAGAATGTTTGGAGCGGATTTTGATGATTGTGTGTTCGTGATATGCACAAAGTGTGACAACCTTTCGTCACAACAAATCTTCGAGATTGGCCCATCCATGTATGTAACTGCACTGTCCGCTGTGGCTATCACCAAGACTGGCTCATCGAATACTTTTATACCGCAAGTACTTTTAATTTATGTTAATTCTTTTGAATTTTGGAAATTTAACATTATTTGTTTTTTAAAGATGTCATTTTTATTCAATATTAAGACAATTAATGTAAATGTGTGAACTTATTTCTTAGGTATACACATTGCACAAACACGCACTTATGAATTGTAAGATGGTTATTCGATAGCATTAATATATACATTGGTTCTGTCTAGCGAACACTGTATGCAAGATTAATAACTTATCTCGTTTGGTATGAATTCGCTTTGGAACGCCATTTATAGGGTTACTTCTAGAACAAAAGTCTGTACAAATTCAAATCTCGATCTTGTATACTGTCTCACTCGGCGGTACGTTGTTGCGTTGTGGCAAATCTGTTCAATAGTTACGTTGTTTCTAGTCTGATGATCAAGTTACGCGACGTTATTTTGACACCTACGAATTCAATAATGTGACCTACCAAATCGGAGACGCTGTCTACTTCATGCACAAAAACACAACCTTGATTGGGAAAATCATGGCCTTGTGGTGTCCTGGCAACTGCAATGGCACTGAAAAAGGCTTTCAAATGGTGTCAGTTAATGTGCATTTGTTTGGTGATGCGGTGGGTAAGACGTTCAGGCGATTTTCCATAGGAAATGTAATTTCTCACTAAATTATATTCAATTGATCAATACATTAATATTATTATTTTGATTGATCCAGTTGTAATTAATTATTATTTATTAACAACGTGTCTATTATGCTATTGATGGTGTAGTATCGTTTATTATCTAAATTTGGAGTAGTAGATAATTTTGTAATAACGCAATTTTAGGTCGAAACATTCCCTACTAGCAGAGTTCTTGATGTACATATCGACGGAATTATCAAAAAAGTTATCATTGTAAAGTTTCGACATTTCAACAGGTATTAATGTTGAACATTTCTTTCCTTGCACCTATGCATACTTTAGATTGATGAAAATCAGAGCCAAGCTCAGAATGACTGATCCCCCTGGGCCATCGAGCATGCCATTTCTCGATGCGAAACACCCCTTGTGTAATGCGGTTGGCAAACTTGAACCTGAAATATTCCTCACTAGCAGAGCTGAGTGTCCTAAAAACAGCCAGATGAAGTTTAAAAGACAAATAATGCGAGCATGATTTTCACGTGTTTTCTATGTTTAATGGTATAAAAATCTGCGTTACCTACTGTCTTTTCATCGGTGCTTTATGTGTGATTCTTCGTTGTTATCATAAATGTTGCATTGTAGCTACAAAGCAACGTTGCAATTCATCTAATTCATTCCAGGTTTGTGTGACTTTACGACGTGCCTGTTGTCACCTTATGGGAACATGTTTTGACTTATTTTTAAACAATAACTATTTAATCGAATACAACAATATTTTTTAACAAAATTTTACTCTATGCGATCAATTTTATGTATCTACCAAATTAGTGATTAATGTTTCTGCCAATTTTTAAATATATTGATAAAATGTACTAATATAAACTTATGAGAATTTTAGTACAAATCTGTTTGATAGTAACTAATATTAAACCCACCCATCAGCTTTATAGCTTTAATATGTTGTAACATAGACATAACACATTATCTGGTTAATAAACATTATTTTTAACATTAAATTTAGTAATATAAAAAATAAATACAATATTTTTTATGTATTTAATTGTTAATCGCGCAATATCGATTATTTGAAAAAACACAAAATTAAATATCTATCTACTATATATATAAAGGAGTAGTGTCTGTGTGCGTGGCCCTAAGTATGCACCTCCGAAAATTGTTTCCACTATAGATAGAAGTTTCAAGATATTTAATCATGCAAAATTATAATATTAATTATTTTAATTGCTCGCGAGTTATTAAAATGAATTGATCCTGGTGTATTATATGTTTTCCATGTTTTAATTTTGAGCGTTCAATTAAATGTCAAAATTGTATGATTTTTGAAGATATCACATCTTGTAACGTTTAACGTTTGATTATGCTCTTTTCGTCCAGCACATTTACTCAAAGAATTAAAATCGCTATATTTTATGTTGTGAAATAGTGATTGTGAAGTATTCACTGAAGTAAAACACAATTAGCTGAAGTTTTTAAACGTTTTAAATATATTTAAGCTATATTGAATAAATTTCTGTTTTAATTTTTAAAATCAACCAACTAATTGAACAATTAATTTAATTGTTACTGGGCAACGCCAGTGATTTCGCGCTAGTTAGAAATATTTTTTAATCAATTTAAATCCATCGGAAAATTAATAAGGTTGAACAGTGTCGCGTTATTTCAAATTTTTGAAACTACGTTCATATTAAGCCATTGGATTATAAAGCGTCACAATTACGAAACTATTAGACGAATGTTCAAAAATAAAAAAATCTGCTTATTGAGGAGTTTAATAAATGTACGTTTAAGCTAGAATACTATACATTAATTCTATCTACATTTAAATAAACTAAACAATCAACATTTTATCCAATGTTATAAATTATTTAAATATACTTTTAAATTAACAAATTCAAAAGAACACTGGCTCTAGTAATATATTATGTTTAATTTATCTACTATCTTGTACTATATAATAAAAGAGTAGTGTCAGTTTGTGTGTGTGTGTGCCCCCAAGTACGCATGTGCGAAAAATGTTATTTCCTTATATAGAAGAGTTATAGGACATTTGTTGATAGTACTGTAAAGATATGTTGATAAATTGAAAATATTAATACTTTACACTATTTTTTTACTTAAACGGAGGAAGATATAACGAATTTAGTATTTTAGCGTGGG
>JAOPJI010014352.1:0-33568 GCA_027122695.1 Merluccius productus
ATTGGCACGGTAAAATTTAATCCTGGTCCCCCAGTTTTACCTATATTTCATTATTTGTGGCCCTTAAGAGCGGTAGCAATGGGCCACAAATAATTAAATATGGCAGATTCTGAAATCTAAACTCTGTAGCTTTACTAGAAATAGGTGTTGGGGTGATCAAAATATTAGATTGCGCAAGCGTACATGCCGTTTAGGATTAAATTTTACCGTGCTAATAGCCACTGCCTAAAAATAAAGGTCGATATGAGTAACATTATTTGGCATGAAGTTGTCATAAAAAGTATCATATTATTCTAGGTTGGAAGAAATATCAAAATTACAATTGAGTTAGTGTAAAAAAAATTTATACAACTGTGGATAAAATAGTTTCAGTAGTTTTATCTCGACATGAATCTGGATGTGTGTGGCCATTCAAGGTTCACGAGCACAGTTTTTGTAAAACAAAAGACTACGCTGTGCTCAATCTACACTTATTCAACTAATATAGTCTAACAGTCTTTTTTGGGTTTCAATCAACTCTTAAAGTAGCTTGATGGTTCCTAGTAACTTAAAGTGAAGAAATTGAAAAAGACTAGACTACTTACAAGTCACCGAATTTTACAACCAAAGTCCAACAAGTAGACATCTGATGTGCGGTTTTGATTTTACATAGTTGTTATAGCGCTAACTATCATAAACAGGAAATTCCGTGTTCAAATAAGTGGCCTTATTGTCTATTTACCGGCAACAGACTTTACCACTCGCATTGCCACTTATGTACACGGACAATTGACCGTTGTAGTTGTAAATAACGTCACTCTTCAACTGACCTTAATTGTCGTTGGATCATTTCAAATGTAAATCAAATCAAGAGCCCCAGTTACAGTACAACCGTTGAAGGTTTGAATGTAAAATATAGACAGCATATAAATTCAACATAAAATCACAACACGCCTAAGAATGAGGAAGGTAATAAAATAAGTCAGTAGTGGGATGGACGAGTGAGCTGCTTCAACCAACACAGCATAGTGAGAGCTGAAACGGCGTCTTTGCTGTTGGTCACATCATCCGAAGACAACTCGTACATACCAGAGATTCCAACGACGTAGTGACCATTGAAGACATTATTTAAAATGCCTACACCTGCCATTGGCGAGGTGGTGTGATTTTTGTTACACAGCAGAATATTTCTAGAAACACCAACCTAACCAACGACTATTGTACCAAGCACTACCTGTTAGATTTGAGAAATGTGGACCCACTTCGGAATGCTTTAAAATTTGCGCTGTTAAAGCTTGACGTGAATTTGGCACTCTACAACACACATTATACGACGAGGTGGTTTTCAGAACTACTTTGGTGTAATATCTAGCAAATCTGGGCAGTTGGCCAGTAAAATGGAATCCGGCCATGCGTTTTCGTTAAATCTACTGCTGTTGAGCAGGCGCACTGTGAAAATTTCTAATCTAGCCGTGTCAAAATCACCTAAATGCTCTCGCACATGTCAAAAAGTGCATTTGTCGGTTAAGTTAATTTGACTTTGAACTCAGTGTCGAACTTTGATTACTATCACCTTGAGTTTTAGAGTGAAACTATGAGACTGTTGAAGCACGTGATTTTAAATTTGAAAAGCACGTTGACGCCTTTCCATCCATCAATGGGGGCGCATTTGAACTCATTTTAGTTGTACCACAACAGCATATATTAACTTATCTGTGTCACATCAAAATATGTGGGTCGGCGAAATTTGTTGTGCGAACCATCTGATATAAAACCAACTGCGGATCCTTTTGTTTCGCCGAATTTTAAGTAACATTACATTGTCGAATTGTCCGATGAGTTCATTGATGATGGTCGTTTAGTTCATCTAAACACACGTCGCCTGCTACTTTCATAAGTAAAGTGATGCCACATGTGAACTTTTCAACGTATTAGCTGAGCCTAAATATGTATAACCTAATGATTGATGATGTTATAGAATCATTGAACTTCAACGAATTCCTTATGTTGTGTGTGTGCTTGATATACAACACTCTGCGATTTTAGAATTTAAAATAGGCAGTGGCTATTGACACGGATGAAATTAATCTGAAACGGTATGTACGCTTGCGCGATCTAGGATTTTAATCACACTAACTTCTATTTCTCGTAAAGATACAAGGTTTAGATTTCAGAATTTGCCCTATTTTATTATTTTTGGCCCCTAAGAGCGTTAGTGATGGGCCAAAAATAATGAAATATAGGTAAAACTGGGGATAAGGGATTAATTTCATCAGTGTCAATAGCCACTTCCTTATTAAAACCATTGATGCTGTAACCATGCGTAATGTTAAGCATTAGCCTTTTATATGGCGAATACGAAGTAACTGCGTTAAACATACATCAGTACTGATGCCTACATAACATTAGCTTAATTCAAACAACCATGTGACTGTATGACTACAGTAATAAAAAGAACAAAGCCAATTCATTCGCATGCATATTAAATCACAGTTTAACATTGAAACCCACGTTTTCGAAATACACTTCATAATATTTGCCAATTTATAATCGAATCACACTAATTTAAATATCAAGACTTAAGCACTATCAACTCCTTCGCGAATACAATTGGAACGTGAATTCTTCCTCGTCCAACATAATCAATGTGAGATTTCCTCCAGCCTATACACACATTGATGGTGGTGCTGGTGTTTAGGACATTTACGCTTTTGTTGAAAATCCCACGTCGGAAGCTTTTGAATACGTCGCCATTCCCACAAAGTAGTCTCTCACTGGAACGTATACACCTTCAAATTTTGCATTTTCGTAGAATCAAACTGACTAAGAGACTTTGTAACGATCGACAAATAGAAAGTTTGACGGAGGCCATTCCCCACAGAAACTTGATCGTCGAGGAAAACACTGTACACTGAACGATTGTTCTAACGCGTCGTTTTCATTCACATTTTAGGTTGTGTCAACTGATGAAAACTCTGTTTAATAGTCATGAAATATAGGGGGCACTTACTTTTGTTTGTACAATTTTTTGTTGGACTTTTTCCGCCTACAAAATTTCATTATTGTCATTTTTGTCGTGCATTGGTATGTGGTGGTCAACTGTGTCGCAATATTCAAGCTTTATGTTGCGATATCAAAAATATTAAATCTCCCGCGCAAGCGCACAATTATACAAATTTAATTTTAGCGGCGAATTCAGTTAAGAATGTATAAACAATACTCAAATGTATCGTTTTGAGTGGGTTTTAGTATGCTGTCAAATTGAACAGCTGATGAAAGTTCAAGACAAAATAACGTCACTCCATCAATTTTCTCTATGCACACGATGGACAATGACCTTATCGTACACTAATTGATATCAGGTTTAATGAATGATGTCTCAACATTTTTGTTAAAGTTGCAAATTCAACAGGAAGATTTAGTGGAAAACTTGGGTGTTTCGTCTGGAAAGACACTTTGATAATTGCCACCGTAAACGACGCTTGTTTGAAATTCGCGGAGTGTATATTATTCGCTAGTTGATGAAAAACTGGCTAAACTACTTTTACTTGGCGTGAAATGCGCGCACGCAACTGTGTTAGTTTAGCTTGTTTGCACAGTCGGCTCTATTGTCAACGTAACCTCCAGGAGTTAGAGCAACACATTCCAACTGTTATATGAGATACTGAGCGCGAATTTTTTAATAAAACGTCAACTTTATAAAATCACTTGCATACACTTTGAGAGACACGACAATCAGAATCCAAATAAACGTTGAGATCCGCGTAGAACACATAACTTGTGTAGGAGCTGAAAAGATAAGTTTGAACAATAAAAATTGTACGATACTGCGCAGCACAATTCGTTAGGCGGGGATGGCTTCTTTGAGGCTGCTCGACAAATCCGTTTCCAATGCTATTAGACACCAACAAATCGTCTTAAACGTTACTTCGGTGGTCAAGGAATTGATTGAAAATAGCATCGATGCAGATGCCACTCACATTGATATTTGCCTGAAGAATTACGGGTTGGACTCCATTGAAGTCGCTGACAACGGCAGCGGAATACATGAAGCTGACTTTGAGAATTTCGCGGTGAAAAGCTGCACCTCAAAGCTTTCTTCGATTGAAGACCTGGGACATTTGACCACATTTGGATTTCGAGGAGAAGCCATCAGTTCACTGTGCTCGATGGCCTCACTTCGGTGTATCACCAGACACCAAAGCGCCACCCATGCAAGCAACGTCGTGTACGACAAACAAGGCACTATTGTAGAGAGTGTTGCCAGTGCTCGAGATGTGGGCACCACTATCGTGGTGAGTGAACTTTTTCGAGGAGTCCCTGTCAGAAGACGAGAACTAGAGAAAAACATAAAAGGCGATTACTCCAAAGTGCTTCGTCTGCTGGAAGCCTTTTCGTTGTTACATCCGAAATGTTCGTTGTTCTGTTCCAATTTGGTGAACAATAGCAAAACCAAAGGAATGCTACAAAAATTGCCCGTTCTTAACGTGGCTAAAAGCGACGCCTTGTGGGATCGAATGAGGGACATTTTTGGAGAACAACAGGTAATTTGCTCTCGGCTGTTTTTACAAATGAAGCGTTGACTGTTGTCTAGCTGAAAGACTTGTCCACTATTGATCATAGTGAGACTGTGAGTTTGGACGACTATTCGCAACATTCCAGTTCATCAAAGTCAACTCAACAACAGCTGGACAACTCACAAGCAATGGTCACATTTCACGGTATTGGTTGTTAATCAACTTTGCGGGGTTCACCTCTATATATCTGTACAAATCTAGGCTATATTTCCAATGTTAATAGTCCCAGTTCCAAATTGCACAAAAATTCGCAGTACCTTTATATAAATAATCGCTGGTGTAGTCAGTCCAAATTTATCAAAGTTGTCAATCAGGTGTATCAACAGTGTTCGTGTTCGAATCGCCTGCCATTCTTGGTTCTCTTTGTCAATCTACCAGACGGTATAGCGATTTAACAAGTGTGCTGTACAATTCTCATTTAGCTATGGTTGACGTGAATGTGAGCACACATAAAGACGTTTTCATTGTTAAGAAGGAGAAACACTTTTTAGTGAGCTTAAAAAGATATATTGAGACTTTGCTAGGGGACCAACAATTGATTATGAGTTCCCAATTAAATCTCACCACTCTTTCTGCTGTTGAGGACATCGGCGAGAAATATTTTAAAGCTAAAATTGCCAAGCTGCAAGATACACAAGGGATTAAAAGTTGTCCAACAACGTTAGATGAGACGAAAATACACGGCGAAGTTGATACCATTGAAATATTTACACCTTTGCAGCGACCTCGCAATGAATGCAACGATGAAAATCAGTTAAAAGAACCTAAATTGCAGAACGACCAAAGTGATGACGACGCAGTTGTTACCAACCATAGACTGGTGGCATCACTAGAAGATATCGAAAAATTTGCCTACAATAAAGACACTAAAAAACATGTAATGCACAAAGAGCCCATCGGCAAGACTTCAACTTCCTTTGAAGATGCCCTTATCGAGAGGAAACGCCACGCCAAGGAAATTGTTTATGATTGTGCTGAATTCAACCAGTTTTGCGCACACAACTTGAATATGGAGTTTAACGATTTTACTGTCAATGTTGCTTCAAACCCGCCGTGTGACGACCTCTCTCTCGACACCCCAAACACTATTTCGGATTCAACTCAAGCGAATTCGGACGTAGTTACCAACGCTTGCTCCACGTCTAATGCCAACATCCACAATGAAGTCTTTTCCAAAAAGTTTCACCGACACTGGTTCAAAGAAATGAATATCATCGGTCAATTCAACCATGGATTCATTGTTGCAGAGTATGGACAATCGCTCTATATCATCGACCAGCACGCCGCCGACGAAAAATTCAACTATGAGCGTTTAAAGAACAACCTTAAAGTCAACAGTCAACGCCTGCTTAAAACGACGCCGTTAAAATTGACCCCGTTCCAATTCGACCAACTCATAAATTACAGAGAACACCTACTGAAAATCGGACTTGAGTTCCAAATTGATGGAGAACAACGAGTGGCGCACATCTGCGCCATACCTTTCATCAACGGCTCTTTTCTCTTCAACGACAATGAAATTGTCGAATTGCTTGAGCAGTTTTCCCAGTCTATGTACAACCTTGGCTTTTCTGCGTCTGGCACCAGCACTGATGCCGTTGGGGGTGGAGAAAAGGAAAACCCGAACGACTGCACTCCGCGCGATAAGATTGTCGATGGTTCCACTCTCTACTCGAAAAAAATAAACCACATCATCGCCACCAAGGCGTGCAGGTCATCCATTATGATTGGGAAACCACTGACTCGTAGCATTATGAAAAACATTGTCGACAACTTGGCCACGTTGAAACAGCCATGGAATTGTCCTCATGGCAGACCCACCATGCGACATTTGCTGAATATTTGATCGTTCTTTTTGTGTCGTTTAGTCGTGTATTCAATTTTTATATCGGCCACTACTGCTTGGTTGCACTCGCAAACTCTCTGCGTGCATTGCTACCAGATAGTAGTACAATTTGAAAGTACGTACAGTTAATGGTAGTAAATGAAGCGCCAACAATTTGTTGTTTATTTTAAAACTCAATTAGGCCTTTTCATTTCCGCATGTCTATAGAATATGTTTCAAAATATTAAACTTACTGAAAATTGTTATTTCAAGCAAGCAAAATGGAGACACTGATCAAATTAATAACACACTTATTTTTGGTTGGAAAAAATTCCAAATTATTATCGATTAAATTCATATAAAAGGAGTTTTGAGTTTTTCACCAAATTTACTTATCTCAATCTAAAGAATTAAATAATTTGATTCAACTGACAATTGCGTGCATCCTTTTATATTTTAGAGTTGTATTTTCCGAAAATTGAGCTTTTTCAAAAGACGGATGTCCTATTTATTGACGTGCGCACGCACCCACATATTTATGGGGGTTTCAAGTTAGTTGGAATATTAGATATAACTTGGTATAGAATTTGTCACCATTTTATCTTAAAATCAACTAATTAGAATAAAACATAAGATGCTGCATTTTAACTAGGGTTCAAAATTTTCGATTTTGGTCGATTTTGATCGAAAAAACCCGTCAAATTTAAACGGGGAAATCGATTTTTATTTTTAAGTCGATAAATAGCGTCAATTTGAAAAAATAAACGTCGAAAATTCCAAACTCCAGTTATAAATGACATATATTATGCTGTTTTAGTCGATTTTGGCAGATTTTAATTATTTTCTAAATACGCGTCGATAACAGCCGAAATTTAAATTTTTATTTAAGCCAATTCGAAAAAATAAACGTCGAAAATTTCGAACCCCAGTTATAAGCTACAAAATAAATAAACGATGCCATATGGCAACTTAAGGTTAAATACATAATGACATGAACCATCAAGATTACGTTTTCATTATATACACTTTCAACCGATTATGGAACAGATGACAACGTAAATGTAATATTTCGTTTAACATAGACAACTTATAATGAAGGTACGATTTTAAAAAAGTTAATTTACAAATTAACCAGGAGATTGTCTTATACACACGGATGATGTATAAGGCAGTAAGAATTATGTTGGATCATTGCTATTGTGTTTCATGCCACAAATCTAGCATTATATATTGTCTCACAGGTCCCCACTTGGAATATAAACCACAGCGTTTATAGTAATCGTTTTAGGCACCACAGATAGTATTGCTGAACTAGCAGGGGAATTGGTGGTCGCTAATAAAGGATTCATTTGCCTGCGAAATAACTCACTATGTTATTATTGGCATGGTTGTTGCTCACAGGTTGTGTGCACGTTGAGAAAAACGAATGTTTTCACATCAGAATAAGTATAAGTGACTGATGGTCAATCACAACTATTGTGTGTTGTTATAGTATCAGAAAAGGAGGGCAGACGACCGGAACTCATGGTCGAAGTCAGTTCAAGACATGTCGTAATATCCAACAGAGACAATCAAAGTTTGAAACTACCAAACTATTTCTCATCTAACACTCTACAAATGGAATTGTACTCAAAAGTCGGTTGATAGCGCTCAAATGATAATGCTATAATGGAGATTTTTAGGATATGCTTACGTTTAGTTTGGTTTTTGAATTGATGAAAATTTTGATCGTCCAAACTCCATATTACACTGTCTCATCGTTAAAATTAAAGTTCCTAATTTTATCAGCAATGTCCTACGTGTTACCCATATTATTATGTAGAAAAAATCATTCTTCAATTTTATTGAACAGTGGAAAAGATTATCGTTACGTCTTTTACAGCGTGAAGGGTGTGACTAAATTCAAACTGCGGATAAACAAACATGAGGTGGTGTTGTTTGACACAGTTGGGCTGCGAGCTCATTCTGAGAGTCATCGAATGAATATAATCGTGTCAAAGTCACTATTTGGTAGTTCCAGTAAACCGTAGACGCTACATTAACTTTATTCAAGACCAATATCATGCTGAAGATTTGGTTAGTTTGGACGAACTAATTACAACTCCGAGTGTTGAACAAAATGTAAATCTGACCATTTTCAGAGAGTAATTGATAATGCTGACTTTTTATTCAAATCTCATACTGATTTATTTCCTACTATACGCAGGATTTTTATGAACATGTCCAAGTACATTGGAGGTGTGTATATCAACAACACTCACCAGATTCTACAACCCAACAAATTGAAATCTGTATCGCTGTAAGAGTTGTCCACTAACCGCCAGTGTGTTTAGCTGTATGAGAGACTGTTGACAGACAATGCGATAGTATTGGAGCAGACGACCCCAAACACTACTATCAAGGAGATCCTCACTCGTTTAGAGTCAGACATCAGTTCGGTGTCACTGGAGTTGAATGTAACTAAACCTATTGCTTTTTAAATATACTCTCCACTCTATTAGGCGTTACAAGGAGAGGTAGAAGCAATGGTGGCTCGCCACAAATACAACCCAAACATTGACGTTGTATGAAACCATTATTTATTTTATTTGTCAGCTATTTATGTGTGCTATTGTGATTTATTTAGAACCTAAAGAATATTGTTAATCTTATGGGAAATATTTCAAACATTCCAAAAACTTTAAAAATCCACCCAGAATTCCTACCAAACACCCCGCTTGACACAGAGCACAGCTACATCTTTACGAGATTCAATATCAACTATGAAAGTAATGCGTTTTCACGTTTAACTGAAATTCGTATGACGTGTATTTTACTTCTTTGTGTTTAAAATTTTCTACTCTTATGTCGTCTCATTACAAGGTGATTAATTCACCATGTAATTAGTTGTTGATGATTTTTAGTTGAATCCAAAGTCTTCCATAACGTGTATAAATATAATGCCTACTCCGTGCATCACTTATTTGAACACGAACGTTCACAATTCGCAATAAGCTAACATTCCAACCAATATTTTTTCAAGTTCATTTATTAAATTGAAATGACCACTTTATACTTTTATCATCCAAGTAAAGGTTGTAATTAAAATAGTATTATTTGATGTATAAATCAATAAAATATTATTTGATATAAAAATCAAAAAATATTGTTTTATGTAATTTTAAGGTTACGTATATTTTTAAAGTTTCATAACATTTGGTGTTAACGCGGTTATTCAATAATGGGTTATTTTAGAAATCATACAGTTATGAATTTTAGTAAATAAAACTACCATTCTTTTCAATAGTTTTGATTAGGCGTGCACCACGATCAATTCTTGCGTTTAACTTTACCAAACGCGAGTTTGCATAATCTTTTTGATTAATATAACGAGGCCGTATCTGAGAAAAATATTTGTTCATATCCAGTAGTTTTAATTTCGTAGTAAAAGGTTAGTTTGCGTGAATACTTGTTTATTGTATGCACTCCATCTAGATATTTAATGATGTTCTTATTAATATTAAACAATTTAAAAAATTTGTAAACTCGTATATGGCCAAATGAACATTTGTAGGCGTTGAATTCCAGAACGATATCAAAGCCACACAGGACTTTGTTTCTATCATAAAAAATAAAAGAACAGACGTTCCATACGTGACCAATCGTTTTCTAGTTTCGGTGAATAGTGTCGGTAGAATGTATCCAGGTATTATTATTATTTTTCTTATGCTTTGCCAATTACTTTTGTTGTGCAAGGCATAAACATATACAACAGAATGAAAAAGTATTACATTGCCTTCGATCCCAAGGCATCTTATTGGTAAGATCTTAGTTACTATTTTTTCACAAGCAAAGTTACACTTAAAGGTACAAACAAGCGGCCACCATCCCATCCAATGTTGTCATACTGATCAAAAGGTTTTTTTAGTTGGCTTTTCAATAAACCGTCAATAGTTCACTGAGTATGACCTCAAAAATAACTATTGCCCAATTTTCTGCCTATCGTCTACTGGAAATATTGAAAAGATCGGACTACTTGAGCATATTTTATGTGAGTGTGTCCGCTTCGACGCCAAAATGATCTGAACATAGTTTTACGAGCAAAATGGTGAAACCATTGTCAAACTAATTCTCAACTATGAATCGCTTGTGAGTGGAAGTTTCCACAATATCATGGTAACCAACCAGGACATAGCTCTATCGTCACATTATTTACGTAGCAATATAAACTTGCCTTGAATTACTTCTTGAACCAAAAAATCACATTCGGCTTCCCAAACTCCACTCTGGCCATCTCCAAAACATTGCCCTATTTGGACGTATATTTTTGGTTAACGATTCTGCAGTCAATTGTTGGCTGCTTGATAGTTTTTAAAATCCCACGTGTGTATAGCGATGTTTTATTGTGGATATTAATTTTGATAGTTGAATATATATAAATTATTAAATGTACAGTGTAAATATTGTTTTAGAGCCGTTATAAATCGATTGGATTGTCATTAAAAGATTTAACAATAATTTTAGTTTGCAAACTCAGAAAATTGTCAAAAAATATTCATTTACTTGACGGATGGCAACGACAAAGTTGACAACATCAAATCCATACTCAACAGCATAAAGACAACGCAAAACGTAAATCGGGAATTGCAAACTTTTACCAACCCAAAAATAGATAAAATTTCATTATTACGTGGTGGGAAGTGAAATCGTGGAACCTAAACTACGCTCACTTTTCAGTTTCACCTCATTCGTATCTTGCTTTAAAACTTTCCCCACTATTGACACTGTCGTCGATAACGTTTTCGTACCAACTAAAATTGTTCAACTGTCAACATCAACTACCACTTAGTTGTTATACGACGTGGTTGTTCTGGCCAAGTGTGACACCGTTACATCAAGATTTCAACATTTGACTCCCATATCCAATAGTTTTGAAGTAGGCCATAACATTTGTCAAATGTTTAAGCTGCATACGCATATATATATATATATATATATTTATAGGGAAACTTCAAATCGTCTATTTTAATAAGTCCATACTTTATTCGAAAGAGCATTCACAGTGTGCTTTAATCTGTGGTTAAACCGAAATGATGACCTAAACATTAGTACGACAAGAAAATCATCGGAGTGATTGCCTACGAGATCCATCATGTAATGCTTACCAAATACATGGAAAGTTTCTGGGTAGTTTACACACTAGTCCGAGACTCCTTCATGATGTTTTATTCACAGATGCCGTCATTGTCAAAATACGTCATATTGGATAGATTTGAGAAAGTCATCGCTCATCCTCATTTGCTGTCCACCTCAGTTGACATTGGGGACACTATTCTCACCCAATCGTTGGATTTCATTGAAAGGATCTCCGACATTGTACTACACTTGGATCGACCATTTAATTGTGGTTTCGTGTAGGAGATCGATAGCAATGGGGTTGAAAAAACTGCACTGGTCGCCTACTCATCCAACCACGATGTTTTCTTTTGTAGTTAGTAACTCACTGTAACTTTAATGCTAGTTCATTATTCCTACTCGGTTGCAAATTGTTGAGGCGAAACTTAGAACGGGCCAAAAGTAGTCTTTGGACATGTTCCGGTGGTAATAAGGATTTAGATTGGTTTTGTATTGGCCCACCAAGTTAAAGTATAGAATTTTCATGGAAAACTCATCCTCTGATAAAATATCAAACACATACAAACAACTTGACCTTTTGGATGACGACTACATGTCGTCTTACCATGTGCCAGAATGGTACATATTTGTTGGTTACATCACCGCTTGTTGTACTTTATATTGCTAAGGGCTCTTTGCAACGAAGCCGTGTTCAAATCCAACTTTGAGCAGTTCTACATATATGGCGATATGAAGAGCTATGTTGATCTCCTGAAGAAAGGACATATTAAAAACTGTAACATCTAACTATTATCAAATTGTGAATCATTTTAGGCAACAACAAAGTCATAAGCACAATAATATATGAAATGATAGCACTCAAGGATGTGCTAGATTGGGACATAGACACTGCGTTGAAGTAAATCGCGGCATTTTTCAATGAAAAATAGACATTTTGCAGCGACCACATTGTCTACTTGTATATGGGCTCACAATCTGGACTGTCAAAACACATTAACACAGCGTAATAAACTACTCGGCGAACCAACTGTTATACGACGATAGACTTGAAGTGCACATTGCTAGGAACGTGTGGAGATGGGAAACCTTCTTAAAAGCATCGCACTATATGGACACAGAGCTTAAAGCAATCGTGGGTCTCAAAACGTTGCAGAACATCTCCATCGTACAAAGTGTAGTTCCAATTTATATACTGCACAATGATACTGTAGTGTTGGCATCAGGTAAATTGAAAAACTCGCATTATTCTGATATACACCTATTTAGTTTTGGGGACCCTATTCAAGGTGAATGAAACGTACGAAAGGGTGATTGAAGACGCCGAAGCATACGCCGATCCTGAAGGAATAGTAACTTACGAAAGAAACTTTTCACAAAAATAATGGCGTACAAATTAGATGCCATTTAGTTGCAAAGATACAAAGGTATTCGGTGGGTTGTATCATACAGTGCAATTCTTGCTAGTCTTACTCATGCTATATTCTAAACGACATTGGAGAAGTGGTTGCCACCAATTCGGACGACTTGAAAGTATGCATCCCCTACATCACATTATATTAGTTATTTTGCAATGTTAAATGCATATACTTTATTACATTTAGCACGTCACTTTTTATCTTAATTTGTTCATTTTTGAATATTTTATTTTTTAAACAAAATAAATGACAATCAAATTAATTTTTGACTGCGCTTTTAAATTGTAATAGCAATATAAACTATCGATATCGCATTTTTTAATTGATCGCAAATTCGCGTTGTATTTGTTCAATTTCTGGGTTTTGTTGTTATTTCTTGTACAATCAATAAATGCCAAAAAATAGCCGATTTCATATTGTAATCAAATAATGTATTCTTTAGTATTTAAAATGATCTATTTTTATAGTAACTGTTTCAAAATAAAATTCCACTGAATTATGTAACAACTAACGTTTTTAATAGTGAAGTTATTAAAAGCATTATAAATATCTTTTGGGATTGAATTTTTAAAATATAACAAAATTATTCACTAATTTCTTTATTTTGAAGACCCGAAAAGACTACAACTAATAAAACTAGATTTGTGAGTTAAGAAACAAGCATGCAACGCCATTAATTTCGCTATTGTATTTTTTCTATAGTAACTTTTTGGTATATTAAAATTTAAAGACAAAAATATTAGGTTCTTTGCTAACTTAATTGAACAATAAAATGAGTACACATGCACTAGATATTGAAATTATGTTAGTAGTTCAATTTAAAAACGATATTATTACAAATTTTACAAAAGAAACTGAATGCTGCCTTTAGATCGCCCAAACTTTGACCAAAGTGAATCATCCCACACTGTACGATATTATTGTGAGCAGAGACGTCTGTCAAATGTACGAATGGTTCGAATAAATGAAACAGCTGATTTTGGAATAGTGTTGAGGCTGTGTATCCTCAAAACGATTGTCTGGTGTGTGCCGACCCCGAAACAGATTTCGCACATGTTGTTGCAGTATTTAAAATTAACTTAAACTTGTTGACGTACACCTAGACAATGGCTTCGTATTTCATCTCAAAATTGACAGCCCTATGGTATTTTTTACGTAAAACCGTAATTAAAATGATCGTTAAGGATGCTAGTCCAATTCTTTTTCATAAGACTCAACCAAGGTGATTCACATGGATGAAAACACGCATAATTTCACCTGCAGCTTTTATAATAAAAGAAGAGTACACCTGTTTGAAGCCAATCAATAAAATTTGGTGCGGCGAATTCAGTGGATACATTGACGGTTTGTTTAACTATTTGTCGAGTGTTGTCTTCACACGCACACATAAACAGGAAACTATACCTGTTTCAACGAAACTAAAGCATTCTACGCAGTTAGTTCTGTTGTCCATACAAACCTAATATTGGTACTGTTGGAGAACACATGCAACGTCAACTACACCGTCGATGGTCAGTTGATATAGAATTAGCGAGGTGTAATTGAGTTTAAGAGTATGCTGGGTGCACCCCACCTTACAGACAATACCGGACCGTCCTCAAAAGAGGTTGTATCCACTCAAAGGTAATGCAAAAATTCAAATAATGTTGTTAAATAAATGAAATGTTCAAATCAATTATTGCCATAATCGATCCAATAAAAATGTAAATATTTGCACATCGTTAATGTGTATACGCATATATAGGGCGAAATGATAACTTTGTGCCATACCTAAATAAAGATGTTGAAGATAAAGATAGGGGGACGCTTTCAGCAATCTTACTTTCTAATCCTAATTCAAAGACTTATCAGATTGTTGTAGTTGTTGTTGTATTAGATTCAACCCAGCTTCGTTGTTTATATACGATTCAGCAGCTTGAATTTCCGCCTAAGAACAAATAGAATAATCGCGCCCACATAAACATGTCTATTTGTTACAGATTTTTCCTTTTTACTCCATTTCAATTCGTCTGCCATGATATCCACCACTTTGGGCAGTAAGGTCTTGGTTTTAGAAGGGTCCAGTATCGACATCCGGAATCTTCTAGCAATTAAATCGGTTGCCTTGACCACATACTCCGATCTACAGCAATATCGAATTTCCTCTTCGGTGATTGGCATTTTGCTGTCTAGCCGATGGAAGGTGACAACTCCGTCCTTTGTGGCTATGTCGATCAACTTCAAAGATGCCATTCCATATTTGACAGAGAGGTGTTTGGCAATCTAACAACATACAATTACTTGATGTGACCTCGTTGAGTTACATCTTCATCAATGTTGTATTTATCAATGAGCGATATGTGAAAGTAAGGAGTCCAGTTGTGGGAGGCATACAACTTGTGGTTGACAGTGGAAGCTTGGAGATTCCATTCGGAATTCGAATCAGCGCTATTCAACGTTTTGATAACATGACCCATAACATCTTCAGCCATAGCTCTGTAAGTGGTCCATTTTCCTCCAGCAATTGTGATAAAATCGCCTCTGTCTTCAATAACATGGCTTCGGGAAATGCTTGCAGTAGCTTCATTTGATTTGGTTTTTTTGTTGATGTCAACAACTAGCGGTCTTATACCACACCAAGCACTTTTAATATCTGTCATCTTGACTGTACAAATAATTGATATATCAGTGTGATTTTAAAGCTACTTTGAGTGTCCACATTTAAAAATCGATTCAACTCTTTCACTATAAAATCAATGTCCTGCTGAGTGGACGTAGGATTGGACGTTATTGGCGATTTGTTGTCGGTGGTCCCAGCCAACGTGTAACCATTCCAAGGCAACAAGAATAGAACTCTATTGTCGGAAGTATCTGCATTGAGCAACCCCATCGAGGTTGGACTACAATTTTACATCACACGTGTACACTTGAACATCACAGCTACCAGAAGTATCGAGGCAAAATGATGTGAGTGCCAGAAGCACCATGACAAATGCCATCAGCGTCTTTGTCGTACATTTTTCGCACACTATCAGTGAAAGGACCAGTGGCATTCACAATGACTTTGGCTCTACATTCAAAGTTGTTGCCTGTTGTCACATCTCTGCAGATGATTTTATTGCACCCTAAACTAGGCTGTTATATCAGCAGCGTAAAATCTACACTACCATCGTCCGACTTGACAATATCAATGACTTCAATGTAGTTGACACAAGTGGCGCCACTTTCAATGGATGACATGGCCAACATTAAATTCAAACGAGCATCGTCCATCTGTCCATCGTAGTAGACTACAGAGCCACGTAGCTTGTCAGTTTTAATGAGTGGAAACTCATCAATTGTCCTCTGTCTCGAAAGCATGTAACTAGATCGGAAAAACTGTTTTCCAGCCACCAAGTCATACATCTTCAACCCAGTCCAATAGTATGGTACTTCCCAACGCCTTAATGACAACTCTGTAGTTGCTACAACAAACTAACACCACCTTACGTATAGAGAGGAATCATTATCGGTATGGGGTTGGTGAGATAGGGGCAGTTTTCCATGAGGCATTTCCTTTCGCGTAGTGCTTCTCTCACCAGCAAATACTATTGCACGAATCGTTTAAATTAATTCCGCTAACAATTTAACAGCCAGTACTTCATTGATATTCAACTTGAAAACGGCGTTTTGGAGATATCTAACACCGCCGTGAATGAGTTTGGTGCTTTTGCTACTTGTTTGACCGGCAAAGTCCCCACGGTCCACTAAGGCTACATCAAACCCTAAAGTGGAGCTTAAGCGATAAGTTCCCCCACAGACGTCTGTTATTACCTTTGACAGAAGCATCAAGGGCGACGCCGCATCCTGTAGCGCCACCTCCAATCACAAACACGTCATAAACCTTATCAGCACTCAGCAATTTCTCTATCAACTCACTCCTATAAGTGATAGCTATTAGATGGGGTCTTAATCCTACAGTTTGACTAAAAGTCTAACCTTTTTGGTAGAGTAGTTGGTAGCTCCATTTTTATAGAACTTTTATCATGGGAATATTCTTTTGAAAACTATGTCGAGCGCATTAATTATTGATCAATACAGCACTATTTACAATAGGACTCTTTTGATTATAGAAAACTAATCCCACGGCGGAAAAGGCACACAGGTAGCCAGCTCGTCGCAACGTAAAATATCTGAACATTTTTCGGTTATTAATCCACAATCGATCTGAATCCTAATAATGAATAAAACTTCTGCGCACCTCATAAACAAACTATTAAAAATGGAGAGAAGATTTTATCGTTGTGTTTTTTCTCTCGGGTAAATAAAGTTTTATTATTGTTAAACAGCAATTAATTTGTTTGCCATTACAATTGATCCAATTGGTCTCTGATTATTGTCCTAGTGATTATTTGAAAATAATTCGTAGGATTACTTTTTATCAATAAATTCAATGTCACTCCAGTTAACGATACTTATGTCTAATCAATTGAAAATAAGATACAACTAATAGGCTGCTGAGTTGAAACAGCGATTAGCATTGATAAATACCTTTATCGCTAATGTGGGTGTGATTAATTTGCTTTCGCCCATATTAAATTGTTGTAAACTCCATCGCACAAAGTTTCGATGTTAATGTCGTCGTGTAACGTCTGAGAAACGCAAAAAATGTTTCAGAACAAAAAAATGCAGCTTTTGCTGGTTGAATTAATACCCAGGTTTTGGTTTTATAGCTCGTTTACACAACAATAATCCACTTTACACCAACAACCAAAGACTGAAAACATTTAGCTATTCAAGTCGTCAAGTTGTATACCGACTGCTCGAAAAATTCTCTGCTTTACAATATCATGTTGAACACAGATAGTATCATAGCAGTCTAAATTAATCCATGCTAGCACAACAAGTTCGTTACAGTTGAACTCTTTGAGTCCTAATGTTGCCTGATGGCAATATTTGATGGTTTCGTAGTAGTTTGTGGTTTATTTCATAACCCTCCCGGGAGAGGCGGGGTCCCAATTGTTGTATTTTTGAAATTTCTCATATTACTTGATTTCTTTTATATGTATTATATAAAATATTCGTTTACATGCGTGTGTGTTTAATTTTTGGTGCTAATAATTAACAATTATTTTAAATTTACGATAAATTCTTCACTTATTTGACCTATAATATAATTTTTCCTCATTTATATAATACTCTTCATTAAATCGCGTTATTATATTTAAAGTGATGTAAATTTTGTATGAAATTAATTTATTTTTTAAATTGACGGAAAATTAGACTAAATAATGTAATAATTAATCCAAAACGATAAATGCCGATGTTTTGTTAGATTAATTCTCGCTCGATCGCGTTACTTCATTAGATTGTTTGGTAGTGTAATTGTATTTGTTCAGGTTATGTCGTTTGAATTTTACGATGAATATTTAACTGGCATTCAAAGTGTGGAAATCGAAAACCAAAAGATGACCAATTAATCCCTCCTAACAATATGATTATTAACGATGCTCATCGAAACTCGTAGTGCGCATGCGCGCCCAAATATTTAATTGAATATTTCATTTAAACGTTATTATTTTACTTATTGTCACTAGCACCATATAAGTATGCTAATGTGTTTATCACTGGCAAATTTTGAGCATCATTATAGTTAAAGTATGCGTGATAGTTAATCGAGTAGTATAGTGCATTTATTCATAAACTCTAATTTTTTAAAAACTTTAAGGTACCTAAAATAAACGTTTATACAGGTTAAAACATAAATATAGGGTATTGTATAAAAATTCGCTAAAAATGATGGACTCCCTTCGGCACATACGAAATTTTACCCAAACTCCATCCTTCACGGGAATATAAAGTGATGAGACAAATTTTAAATCACGATCTAACTAACATTTCAATTGTAATTACAACAATTTTCGTAGTCTCCAAAAGAACGAACTAAGAACAAGTTAAACGCGGCAATACACTCACACTGTACAACTAAAAAGACGCTAAATCTACTCATGAAGACGTTAGAACCGGCTTCAAGATTTTCGCGATCAGCTTATCGTTAGATGCAGAAAAGGCCGAGCCTCCCATTTTAACGGGTATAATATCAGTCGATTCCAACTTCTTTCCACTCAACGGACACACCATATAACTATCACCCGGCTTTTTGATAAATTTCTCCACACAGTCCATCTTGATAATATTTCCGGTGGATTTGAGAACAGCACACGGAGTTGTATTTAGTAGGAGGTCTCCACTTATAGGACACAAGTGAGTTTTGCCATCCTTGGCGTAGTTGAACTTAACATCGGAAAGTTCGGACGTCTAAAACTCTTCTGATTTAAGCAGCCACTACAAGAAACTACTTTCAATGGCTTATTCGTTATGGGACACGAAATAGACTTCACAGGACGGGCGGGTTTTTTCATGTCCACAGCAGTGTCCTCACCAAACTCATTGGATTGTAGCCAAAATGCCGGATTATTGCGCTCGTTGTTTCCAGCTACGTTAATAGATTTTAAATCAACGTTTAACAAGTAGCTATATCATTTCAACGAGTATTACCCATGTTATTGATGTGTTGAGGGTCGCCTTTCTCATTGGGCGGATAGCTTGTTGTTTTATTGGTTCTCATAGCGCCATTGACTTGAATAAATTTATCTTTCTTGTCTTCGTCGACTTGGACTAGTTGGTTCTTTTTTATTTTCTCGTACTTCGCTAACTGTTTTCCACAGTTAAAATCAATCGAGTGCAATGAACAACCTGCTTACGATAAACTCGCATTTTCTCCACATGCAGGTTTTTCTGTTTTAGAATATACTCCAAAATAGCCTCTTTCTCGAAAATATAACCATCTTGCGATATCACGGGGTTGGTACATTTCTGATTGGTCAACGCGCATTGGTCCAATTGTCTAGCGGAGTATTTGTCCAGTCTGAGTTTTTGGGTGCCAAATCCAGACTCTTTAGCGTCTCTTCTTCTCTCATAATTCGTGTAGATGGGGTTGGCGGTGGTGTTTTTGCCGTGTTTAGCCATTTTACTATGTGCGTCAATGCACCTGCGCAACAAATCGATTCGAATGTGCTTTGACAATTTTAATCAACTGATACCTAAAAATATGTGGCATAGTTTAAGCGAGCACGCACGTTTAAAGAAAACAACTAATTAATAACAAAGCGAGCACGCACATTTAAAGAAAACAACTAATTAGTAACAAAGCGAGAGAGGAAGCGTAGAAAACCCCAATAAATTCACACATGGAAACATAAAATGACTTCGTTAAAAAACTAACCACACATAGTACAGACAGTGCACTCAAAGGGCATTGTCGTTCAACCTTATATGTATATTGTTCATGGACTCGTTTCCCTGCAGCAGAAGATTTTTTTCGTTGGCCAAATGAAGCAAACAAACGATAGCAATTGGAACAGACACATTCTGGGCCGCCTTGGCGGGTAGTTGGTCGAGGAGCGAATTGTAAACTTTGCCAAAGGAGGTTTTGCCTTGTTGACTCGAATCTATATTGTTATCATCATTATTAGTTGGTTCACTGTTGAGAGGAGTGTCAGCGTTGATGGGATCATCAGGTGGGGATGCCTCATGAAGCTCATTTTTCAGCTCATTGTGCTTCAAAATGTCCCAGAGAGTGGATTTGATTTGACGTGTATCGAATCGTTTTGCGAACCTCGCATAGTCAATTTTGTTTTTTTGACTAATGCAACCGCCAGTCATCGCCATAGGCGTGGCAGCACCAGTGAATATGCCGCCATTATCATCGGGGAAAAGTGAAGGACGTAAGGTGGTGGTGGTGGGTTTAAATGGAGAAGCGAATCCACCAAAGTAGTCATCTCCATCGAAAGGCTTGTGGTCACTCACATCGTCCACCATTCCACTGCAATAATTGAGACGGTCGTTGTCATTGTTGTAATTGTAGATTTGGCCATTTTGAAGAGTGACCATGGGAGGGGCGTCGTCGTCGTTGTTGTCGGTGAAATTGCGACTTAGTTTGATGTTTGGCATGAGAAACAATTGGAATAACGGTTTCATATCAACGGGATCATTTTCCAGCATTGTGATGCTGGAAGCGTTAGTGGGCAACAGGATATTCTAAATGATTTGAGAAACTCAGCAAAACCACCACCAACAACGCAAGTGATACCTTTGAAAAGGTTGACGCAGCTTTGCCCGTTTTGAGCGACTTTTGAGCTTCAATTGACAACGGTTCAGAGAAGTCAACCCCTTCATTGATCAACCCCAAAGCATTGCCACCGAACTTCACGTTGTCGTCGAGCTGCTTGCGTTTTCTCGATTGGCGAGCTTTGTTGGCGTTCAAATTGGCACTAATCACAGAGCCCCGGTTATCCAAAGTGGATTCGCCGTTGACGGTCTTTACGCCGGACGTGGAAAAATGTTTCCAATGCTCAGGACCAGCCCACATATTGGGCATTTGGGCGACGGTGTTTCGCACCTTATTCAAGTTCTTGAAGTAGGAATACTCGCCGGGTTCGGTTGACAACTCGAGAGCCAAGCCTCCAGTCATATTCAAGGGCACATTCGACAACATATGGGTCAGTTCAGATGCTACAGTTAGATTGTCTTTGGACATGACAGCTTCGGCTTTGTTGGGAAATTCGAACTCTATGGCACTGGCTTGTTGTGGAAAATCATCGTTATCGCCGTAAGCAAAACATTCATTGGCTCCGCCCCCACCAATATCAATAGTGTCGTTGTTATCACTCAACAACCCACTATGGTCATGCTTCAAAGTTTCATCCATCGAGTGTGCAGCGTCGCCAATCACACTCTGCAACAAGGTTTTACGGTGTTTTTCAATGGCACTTCTATCGGAATCATTGTCCACAATTCCGGTCAGTACGTTGATATTATCGAGAATAGACGTGTTGGGTTGATTGTCAGGTGCTTTCCAGTGCATAAATTTGAAGTTGTCCACAATGCCAATGAGATTGTGCAAATTCTTGCATTGCTGTCCATCCTCTTCATAGAGATCAGTCAACACACCTTTGAGTGAGTTTTCATCGCAGCTACTGTTGATATCGTTCCACACAGATTCTTTGGTGGACGAAAAAATACAACTGGAAGGGTCGATAGTGAAACCTCCCTTGTCACTGCACGGGCCAAAGTTGTTCAGCAACAGTGAAGTAATCGGGTTAGAATCAACATGACCAAAGGTGAAGCAGTCATTCGTGTCGTCGTCAAATGACTCTCTGTTTCCGCTGTCGTCAGTCTTTGTACAAAACTGATCGAGGTTGATATTTTTCAAGTTTTTCTCCAATTTGCTGGTGAGGTTTCGGTTGATGTGGCGTCGAGATTTTTTACTCCGATGTTTCTTATTGAGTGGATCTTCGTTATCTTCATTGGCGCTGTTGTCAGCGTTAACGGTTGAGTGATCATTTCCAACCGAAGAGGGCAACTGATCGGATCCAAGTGTACCGGCAATTTTCACCGCATCATTGTGCACCGAATCCACGCGGTAACTGTAAATTTTAACGCTAGCATCCAACGTACAACCTGCCACTTGAAAATTGGTAGTAGCACGATTGTTGATCTCACTACTGTCGTTGGTTGTGGTCAACAGATCCTGCATGTAGTCGATGAGTTGGAGTCCAAAAGCATTTTTTATGTTGATTTTATTTTCACTGGACAAACGAATGCAGGAGGAGTAGATCTCCTTAAGTTGCTCATGGGTGAGTCCGTTACTCATACAGCTGGTCTTTAATTGTTTTCGGCGTCCGAACGATGGTGACGAAACATAACTCGATGAAAAATTAAAGCTGGTGACTTTGGACACTTCTTTCGAGCACATCTTTTCGCGAGCATCATCGTTCTCCATGATGGAACTGGCACCACTGTTATTTATGGCAGACGCCGACGAGTTCAGTAGTCGACTGTTATTTGTTAACACCGATGAATTTTTCATGTCGGTTCTTTTCAAAAGCAATTCAAACACAACCAATCAAACTAGATAACCAAAGCGCGCTGCGTCCACACAGACTCGTATCGTTAGCAGGAAATTGCGCCTTCCCGCTTATTACGCTTGCGCGCAGAAAATTAGCAAACTTTTAATGCACTCTAAGGACACTTATGGCTAATTCTAATATCTCCACGCTAATTTAAACCACCGAAAGACCAATTCAAGGTTTCTAGTCGGCGTTCAACTTGATTATATCTTTCCTTCCCTTTCCGATGCCAATGAACGAGACTAGACGATACCATACGAATATAACTAATTTGTATTTTTTAAGTTACTTGGAATGCCCACGGCCGATTCGATGAAGTTTATGTATTTTTTGCAGTTGTTAGGGAGGTCATCAAAGTTTGAGAACTTTGAAACGTCGCACTTCCAACCTTGGAACACCTCGTATATTACACGATAGTTTATGAGTTTGTGTTGGTTGGCTGGCGGTAATAACGTTGTAAGAAAGAGCATTAGGCGTTGAGTAGTTTACCTGGGTAGTGGTCGGTTTTGTTTCCGTTCTCGTCGACGTAAGCAGTGACAATCTTTATTTCATCGAGCTCGTTAAGCACGTCGATTTTGGTGAGCGATATGCTAAAAATGTTGAATAATTCCCATTGCGCAAGAGGATAACCTTGTGGCGCCGTTGAGACGGACACAGCTGCGAACGACGACCAAGTCGAGCCACCCGCATCTTCTAGGGCGACCGGTGGTAGTGCCGAATTCCTGGCCCTGAGTTCTTAGAAGATCTCCGATCGCCTTGATTGATTCAAATTTAATCCAAATAATTGACTCGTGTATTAAGGTGGACAGTTATTTTGATTTTTATACGTGAAGTTTACTAATTTGTTGATCAAACAGAAAAGTCGTAAGTTATAAATAAATAAATAAAGACAATTATCTAAAAACTCTGGCACATATATTTGCAAAAGACATACTCCAAACTCCTCAGATGGAAACGGTCCGTCACCAACTCTAGTGGTGTACGCTTTGACGACAATGTTGACCGACCCAATGCTTTGTGGGGTAAGTCCAAGCCCGGTGAGCACGCCAGCAACGCCAGTATTCGAAGATGTGACGTAAGGGTAAGTGCCTTGAGTCAGAATTATGTGGCGTGATCTAATAGCCGGTACCGAAATCAATGTCTAGCAAACAGCCGTTAGCTCCTTCAATAAGAATTTTCTTTCCTTCCGACAGTAGTTGATGCATCAATTTGAATGTGTCACAAACGAATGGTTTGAGCATCTCAGCATATTTCTGCGTGTGTATTTATACATGTAGATATATGATGAATTTTAATGAAGTCACCTTGTATTTGTTCATTTCCTCGTCAACGTCCACTTCGAGCTGAGGAAAAGTCTTCCTGTGAAAGTCAACAAGCGATGTCAGTCTAAAAATAGTAGACATTTTCAATGAGAAATTGATTTGATACAATTTTCGAAAATCTTCTGTGCTCAATTCCATCAATTCGCACATTCGAATACCGTTTCTCAACATCTACACAACACACATGAACAATCAACTCACCACTGCACCTTAAGTACGTACCTTTGAAGAGTAGGTAGGACCGATACCTTTCTTGGTAGTACCGATACTGAACCCCATTAAAATTCATATTGTCACTTGAATGGTATATACCTATTGCTTCCTCTCATAGCGTCAATGTAGCCATCCACCGATTGGTGGAAATCGAAAACTAGCAAATAATTTTAAGTACTGTACCAAAATTTTATCATCTACCTATATGGGCTCTATCACTGATATAAAGTCGGTCAGTGATATCAATGTTGTCTGAGAAGAATGACAATCAAAGGTTTAATCATTGAAAAGCGTACTGTTTTTAAGCTGCTCCAATTCCTTGAACAACGTTGGTATATGAATCACGACGCCGTTTCCTATTAACCAACTATGTCATGCCACCACTATTACATTGATTATACCAATAACAGCTCGACATTTGGGATTCACTAATCCGCTACATTTGTGTTGTCAAAAAATTACGCGAAAAATTTCAGTACCTGGGAAGAAGATGGAAAAAATAAGACTTTCCGTGAACAACAACGGTGTGCCCCGCATTACTACCACCCTAAATGTGTTGTTTCAATACCAACTTAAAAAAGCAACCGGAAGTAATACTTGACACCTGCAGACATAGTCCATATCTGAAGCAACCATGTCGACAATTTTCCCTTTTCCTTCATCGCCCCACTGCGCCCCCAATATTACATCCACTTTATTGGCCATCTTTAATCAGTAAATGTCTCAATAGGAATAGACTCACGCGCAGGGTTAAAGGCTTGTCACGCTAAAATGAGTCGATTGATCATTTCTAATAGTAGAAATAAATGGGGTTAGCGAAAGAAGCTCTTTTAAATTTTTGGATACATCATCACTCAATTTCTAGGTAAATTTTGAGATAGTTAGCGGGTTTCAGCCAAATAAGGTACGTGGGCGTTTGTGTTTTTTTAATAAGGGAATTTACTCGATTTATAAATGAAAGTTAAATTGCAGATATTTAATGTTTAAAAGCTACGTCAGGAACCAAAACTGAAATTTTAATGAACCGCGTGCTAACTGCGCGCATTTATTTTTATTTGGTGCCGATTCATTAAAAGTGAAAGGTTTATTTTGTCATGAAGAAATAATGTCCCAAAATTAATTGTGTTATTTTGTGCGTGCCAATCCAACAAAATCTTTGTTGTAGATTGTAAAAAGGTGAAAAATTTTTTTAGGATTAAAAATCGTATTTCACCGGATTCAAATTTTTTTTAACTTTGCGTAATTAGATGAATGATACATGTTATAAAAGTTCTTCGATTGTTATCGTTAAATTTATTTTAAAATTTGAGATAGACTAACTTGTATGTAGGACAATTAAATGGGCGGCAATTTTACGTCGAGGGATTACGTCTAATCATCCGTGAGAAGTTTAGAAGGTTTAAAGCTTATGTATAGTCTTTGTTATAATTTCTGGTGTATGTTAATCATATCTAGTTTAATCGTTTCTTAATAGGTTAGCTAAGGAGATTTAATTCGATGGTAGACCATCATTCGCTGCAGTGTGCATTGCGTTAAAAATAAAATGCACATATTGCATTATTATTCAATATTTACTTGAGTAATTAATTGTTGAAGGTTATACATTTGTAGGGTATTTAATATGAGAAGAAATATTTATTTCTACGAAAATCTTAAAAATAATGCGTAGTAATCTGTGTGAATAGAATTATGAAGCTGCTAGAACGAAAGCCCGGCCTCACCTGGCGAAACCCACAGATTTTATTTTTGCATACAGTCCTCGTGGGTATGCAAAAAATTTACACGTATAAAAATGGGGTCGGCACATTGGTATATTGTTTTATTTATAACCAGAAAATTGGATTTTTGAAGTCTTTATCCTAGTACTTTTTTCAATACTTCATTGTGAGGTACTCCTATGACAATGTATACAATTACATAGAGCAAACGCAATTTGACCAACATAAATCAAATATGTGAAAACTAAAGAGTTCGTTTTAAAAATCTGTCCACAGGGGCCCTCAACCTACGACCCGCGAAGTGGAACGTTGACTGGACAAAATTATAGGTTACTAACAAAATATTTGTTAATTGACAAATTTGACCACTTGGTCATTACCCCCTAACTACCATGTTCAAACAGCCTAATTCTGGTTAGGTAAATGTTTATAACCTACGAAATAATGAAATGATTTAAATTGACAATATCACTGCAGTGTCGTGCAAGAACTCAATGCGGCGGGATCTTCTTAAAGGTAACAAGCTTAATTTTGATGAGTATCTTCTCAATTTTTTAAAGTTATTTAATTAATATTTATAAAGTTGAACAAAATCTTAAATGTGAAACCGCGGGCTTTGCACTTTGTTAAAGAAGTGCTCAAGTTGTTTCTGTTAATAATCACGAGTTAGATGTTTGGAATGAGTGTAAATGCTTTTGCAGCATTATAAATTAAATTTAAAAGCCCATTGGTCTTTTCCTAATGATGAGTGTAATATTGGAACTTAATTGATTTTAAAAGTATACATTTAAAATTAATTTTCAACTATAATTGGAGCCGGTGAAAAATTGAATATACCACTAAATAGTATGGCATGGATAGGTTCATGTGTTAGTATTTCATGTGAACTTTTAAGATTACTAAAGCAAACAACTCATTTTAAGACTTGTTGCCATCACAAAAAAGATGCTTGTGCAGGCTGACAAAACATCATCTTAAAGTCAACAAATTAGTCTTAGGTAAATTTGATGACAGGGAAAATCGGATTCTTGGAAAAATCTAAATGCACTCTCTAATCCAATGGTTAACAACAAAACACAAATGAAAAATAACCTTTTTACTTTCAATTGGTGAATTGAGAACAGATTTCAATACATTCAATGAAATTTGGTTGATTTTGCATACATTTGCCAAATTTGAAGAGCTGGTATCGAAGGGGTCAAACAAAACGTCGGAGCATTGGGCCACACATGCAGAGAAGCCACTTGTTATGTGGGGAAGCAGGTTATTCTCCTAACGAATCTATATGGCACACTTTTAGTAGCTCACTCACTACCTTATCTTCAAAGGTTTCCGGGAAACAGTACATTGAACCAATATCAAAACGAAACAACGGATCCAACTGATCGCCGTCAAAAAATGGCTCCAATCTAAGATCAACGATATTCTATAAAAAGGTTAAGTGTATGCCGTTTTGTTTTTGAAAAACTTGTAACGTATTGTAACGGCATTTGGGGAGTGATAGCAGTTTGCGTTGTAAACAGCACAGAATAAACTATAGACAAGTTGTTGAAAAAATGTAACACAATTTGTTACACTGCCCAAAGTAGTGGAAAGTCGCTGGTGGATGGTGTTTACTTCCTCATTTGAGATGAAAGGGAAGAGTTTGGGTTGTTCTGCACCTAATTTGACATGCTATATGTGATCCTGTTAAAGCTTAAAAACTTGTTTGAAGTCTTAATGCCTTCACACACCGATCCAACTCTTCGCAGCAAATGCTGTAACATCTAAATTGGGACACTCAAAAGGACGGCCGAGAAGTAAAAACTTGAGTATGTAAGGATATTCGTAGAAGGACGCGAGTTCGCAGCTAATCACTTTTATAAAGTACGTCTTGCTTAGTTTAAGGTAGAAGCAGCGAAAAATAACAGCCATAAACGAAATCAACGTCGACTAGGTTATTTCTGAGCGAAATGAACACCAACTCCAAAAACTTACTTTTGTAGAAACATTAGACAGCTAATTGAAAAATACAACAAAAATACAATAGTAAATTACGTGTTTCTCCACTGAAATACAGCTGGTCAAGGTGGCATGGAAACTTTTGACAAGAGAAGCTGGCGAAAGCTTCGGCATTAGCATTGTAACGTTTCGAAAAAACTACAACGCATTTTAGTAACTTGTCACTATAAAAGTGTTGACTTAGTTACAATAGTTATGTCTCGCCAAATTTCGTTGGAAATTTCAGAAAACTGAGTTTCAACTTCTCCCTCCATCATCTCGTTACCAGACGACGCATTGGACAAATATTTGAATGCCATTTTTTTGAACAGATCTCTATATACTGCTGCCTCATTGTTCAGCAAATGGGCGTAGCAATACTAAATATGAATAGAGTGTGATCACGCAAAAAACCTTCCTTACGTAGAGGATGATGGTTGATGGTGGAGATTGCTCTTGAGAGACGATATCCAAAATGTTATTCTACATGGGAAAAGTTAGTGTCTCATAAAGAAAATTACAAATTTAACTCACAACTAAAACTTCTGCGTCATCTGTCAGAATATGATCGACGGAAGAAACCAATTTTGTGGTTAAAGCTGCCAGATAACCAATGGCCTACAAAAGGTTAGTTTACAAGTGCTCATAAAATTAATTGGGTGAGGTATTTTCCTAACAATAAGCTTAAACACATGACAACACAACTTGAACACCCCTATTCTCATTTATTGTAACAACTATCGAGATTACATCTTTCCTGCGAGGAACAGTAACATGCATATAGTTTTCTTGGATCAAACGAAATATAAAATTGGCGTCGAACCCAAACGTATAAGACCCTACAACAAGCCACCACATATACATGTACATTATATATTAATATATATGTGATGAAACTTCAATGTTGAACTATTCTACATACCGGTTTTGTTGTCGGGTTCAGGTGAACCCATTGAAATAGTTCTTTCGATGAACACCAAATAGCTACGCGCATAGTTTAGACATAACTTGAGCTTGTCCAAGTCAAGGGGGTTCTAAAAAAATGAACACCGCGTCAATACTCAGACCCTCACTTTTCTGTCCAGAATGTGTTCATTTATAACCGCCACTACAGAAGATAGAATATCCATCAACCTCAATCTGATATAAATGGCTTCCTTCTCGGCAATTGTGTTTTGCTCTAGAATTATTCGTATTCCCAGACTTTCTAAAAAAACTCAGAATGATCGTTGGTAGTTATAAACCTTTGGTGTCCTTTCCAAAAACAAGGTTTCGCATTTGAATGGTTGGAAAATCGTTAGACAGCATTGGCTAAGACTAGGTAAAAAGGTAGTAGACGCGATTTTACATTTCCGCTCAAATAGCCGTCGAACTGCTGACTATTATACAAAAAACAAAAGTTTACAAAGTCGAAAATAAAATTCTAAAATTTGTGCAAATTTTCAACAAAACAAATGCCACTTTTAGGTAGAGATTGTCTGTCAACAGCAAATCATGCACATAGTAACATCTCATTATGGATTGGTAGTAGCATCCTCCTTGAAGCCACGCCACCTAAATCCCCACACAACAATAACCACACAGACTCTACATAGATGACAACCTACCAAACAACAAAGTAGTTCGTCCATAATAGCAATCAGATCGTTGTAAGAGAAATCACTAGTTTTAACCAACCCTTTCTATTTTTACAACAACATAAAGCTCGAGTTATTTTATCACTGCGTACCTGAAGAGCCTCTTCGAGTGAATGAGCCGACGCTTTCTTCCCAAAGATTTCATAGAGGTCCGTTTTTTCCTGCATGGCCATAAAAGTGTACACCGACATTTTTTCAACCGTTCTTGCAAGTCAGGTAGTCAACGAATGCGAATTTAAATGAGTTTTACTTGTTGGCATACAAAGCATGCTCAAAATCCAGTTCTAAAGTGAATCCAGCTTAAACTACCAAACTGATAAACTACTAACTTCCACAATCATGTTTAAATTCAACGGTCACATCCGTCCAATCGACGCTTTCATCTCCGGCTTCCTCCTCACTCATGACGGGCAGCGACACACAGCCAGGTGTAATGTGAAGGATTAGCCGAAAAATTGAACTGCAAATTACTTCTATTAATTTATTGTTGCGTGCAATATTGTAGTTCGTTTGTCGCGTAAATTCAACCAACACTAAAATTCTTGTCTTTATTTCTCCTAATTAGTGCTTCGAAAAGGGATATTATCGTAACTTTCAAAATAAACGCCCGATGCGCATACTCAATTTTTATAAAGTGCGTTAAGCGCTTTCATTCTCTGCCATTCGCAAAAATACCAGCCTGTAATTATAAGGGCGTTTGAAATGGTATTTTTATATTAGTAGTTATTCAAAGTCATCAAAATTTGATTGTGTCGTCATTACGTGACATGTGTCCTCTCAATACCCACACAACATACGACGGAATGGTGTGTGTTGATATTTACATAGGTTGAAGTCTTTTATAATTCTCCTCAAAACTTGACATATAAGACCAGACATTTTTTATTGATTGGAAATTTTGCAAGCGCACGCACAGAGCAGTCTTAAGTTGTGTACTAGAATAAGAGTACATTTCTAAATATGCGCAGAATAGCTAAATAAAAGCCACATGCACATCTATTTGAAACCTCACTGACAGCAGCAATAGTCAAGCTAAATCCTACTAGACACAAATTGGATAACAAACGCAGAGTTAAGCAACAACACAACTACAAAAGTAAAAACCGTTCACCAATCTAACTCTCCGACAGCCTTTCTAAATACAATATCAATACCATTGATGGTGGCTATTCCATTTTTGAGTTCAACCTTCCACTTGCCTTTTACCTTTGAAATCTACTCGATCGTTAGAGTTGTTTAGAAAGTAACTTGAACTGAGCGCTACCTTGTCATATTGACAAATGATAATATTTTCATGTTCCGCAGTCTCTACATGCACGTCGTCTGAAATATCGTCCCCAGAGTTGAGTGGTTCTTCCTCAATTACCGCTTCTCCTGAAATTTCGCCGGGATTTTCGGTGATATCGTCTAAGTCGTTGAACCCAAGTATACCGCCTTTGGAAGTTATGGACTTGAGTTGTTGATCTATCTCGTCTTCGGAGACGTCTTCAGCGCCGTCAACAGCCCCTTCAGCGTTGTCATCGTCATCATTGGACATGCTAACATCGTCGTCTTCTTCCTCTTCTTCATTAGAATTGATTTCGTCGTCGTCATCATCATCAAAATTATAAAAATCATGATTTCCGTCCAACTGGTATTGGTCGAAATCATCGTCATCTTCGTTCTCAACTTTGTGTGGTGCAGTATTAGTGTTGGTTGTAGCAACATTCTATATCGATGAATAATACACTCATAGTGAAGGCGTTAGACTTTAATCGCATACTGGTGCTAAGTTAGATAAGTCATTCGATGTTCGCGTACTTCCAACATTGGCAAGGGGTCGCTCTGAATTATTTAAAATATCAAAATCACCCAGTTATAAACAAAACGCACCATTCAAGAATGTTGGTTGGATATTGTACAGTTGATTGTAGGTATATTGAGGCGTTGGCTCAACTACAGGCAATTGGTGGTTCATCAATTGGCGTAACACCATTGTTGCAGTTGTGGCCGGTATACTCTGTTCAGTCATTATCATAGTATCGCAATAAGGTAGTATACGAGCAGGCGCTTTTCACCTCCGCTATTATTGGCAATGACATTTGCTTGAGGGGCATCGACCATCGGTGCTCCTTAAATTGAACAATCCAAATCACCAAAATAACGAACTGTAGTACTTCTTTTGGTGGCTGCTTGAAAATGGTGACCGGCTATGTCTTCATTCTTTAGGAGAGATGGCTCTGCCACTTGTGTCATTCGTGCTCGCACCCCTGGAGATGTATCAATTTTATTACACCACATCTGAGCCACATATAAATATTAGCAACAAATTAAATAGAACGAACAGCTGCCAATCGACGCACGGAGTCCTCATCCAGATCAACAGTAGGGTCATTTCTGATTTTTTCCATCACCAAATCAACCACTTTGTAGTAGAAAATGTGCTGCATGGTTTCAAATATAAGGAAGGGGTTTCATTAGCATCCATATTACCTGAGGGGTAAGTTCTTTATTTTTCGAGTCGTTAAATACCATTATGATGGTGGTGAGATACTGCAATGCGCGCACACACTATTGTTCAGATCGCTGTTGGTGCAGAGGTTACACCTAATTTGATCTTTTTACTACGCAATCGCATACGACTAGACTTTGTATTGTTCCGAGTTGAAACAGTAGGAATATGTGTGAAATAACGCTATAATTATTCGTCATAATTTCTTAGAGGCCCAACGGCTGAATAATTTAAAGGGAAGCTGTAGTTTTTACGCAGTGTGTTTTTGACCTTAGTCTCTGTGGAGAATTGGGGTTAGGAAGTTGCTTGCGTACTAAGACTTTTGGCGATTTAATTTAAAATTTTCCAGGTCCGACAATATGTTCACGTTAGGCACAACAAATGAGACATTTTAAAGCAAGTATTTTTATTTGTAGAAATAAGTTTTTATTTGGTACATTTGACCACCAAAGCGGGTTAACTAAACACCAACCACACAAACTTTTCAGTTCGTTATCGTCAGCCGGCCGAATAATTGCGAGTTTTAAACAGCTGCGGCGACTCACAATGTTCATAATGGCAAATGTGGCTCGCAAAATTGGTGAAATGCCAGAAGTTAGTGCATGTTCAAGAATGTATTGGAGGAGGTTCAAGTCGAGACAAGTGAAGCGCCCCATATGTATTTACTCAAAGCAAATGATTTATTACACTCATTATGATGCATTGTAGTTTAACACGCTCATTACATTTAGTGTGGATTACTGATCCTACCATAAAAAGACTGAGATTGTAAGACTTGGTGTGTTTTCAGAGGTAAATTTGTTGGTGGTAGGAGAAAGTTCTTTTTGTTGTTTGCCGACTTTATTATCATCTACGGACTCTACCTCAACTACGGTAAGAGAGTATTTGTTATTGGTTTAACTTGGTTGGCAGACTCCTGCAGATGGCTGTACAACCATGACAGATTCGATATCGAGGGGTTAAAGAAGATGCCGTGAATTATCAACCAGTTGTGGTGGCTCAGTTTTTAATGTTGTTTGTTTGTGCATTTCTATCGTTTAATTTTTTACGCGAATAGCGAGTGTTTGCTATCTATCATATGTCGCTTAATTAGCGCATGTACGATGCTATTGTCCCCCTATCCATCCACTTTATTGGCGTGTTTAGCACAACATGAGGCAATGAAATCGATTTCTGAATTTTTCAAGTTGGAATACCACCAACTTGAAACACATTGGGTTACGATGTTGTGTCTGAATCTGAACGAATAGCGCCAAACAAAAACACGGTGTAATAACAAACAGATTAGAAGTTTCTAATTAGTCGGAAAACGTCGGGGGTTATATACTAGCATACCATTATTAGCGCTCACCGCATGTGGCGGGGTT
>JAOPJI010014598.1:0-17509 GCA_027122695.1 Merluccius productus
CCCCCCCCCCCCCCCCCCCCCCCCCCCCCCCCCCCCCCCCCCCCCCCCCCCCCCCCCCCCCCCCCCCCCCAGTCTGTGGATGAATAACACGAAGATGGATGGGTGTTTGCGTTGCGCAGCGATAGCGCTCGTGGGGTCTCTTCCGTGACGAGGAGACACGCGTGCACTGGCTGGCGATGTGGATGATGGTGATGAAGATTTGAGTGTGCGCATTGCTATTCAGCGTGAAGCATGATGCTTGTGATGCTTCTATCCAAAGCCACTTAGAGTGGATTCAGAGACGGGTCGGTATGGAGCAGGGAGGGGGTGAGGCGCGTCTTAGAAGCAAGGCGGCCTTGCAGGTGGAGTTGTGTGCATTGGGGGATCGAAACCCAGTACCTTTCCACTGGGAGTTGAATGCTCTCCAGCCACCACACTGTCTGAAGGGAGCAGCCCCCTTAATCACCAGTGAGTTGTTGTTACACACGGACCTGTGCGTCGATAGCACGTGAGTGATGTCTGCATTATCGATGCACATATGTGTATACATACACACATATATAGACTGTGTTCCCGCACCTTTTTATCATTCTGCAGCATTGGCACCCCATCTGGTCAGCTGGGTAGTGGAGCTGTAGAGGGACACAAATAAGAATTTCAATTCAAAACAAAGAAATGTATAAAACGCTCATTTCCCTCAAATACTCCAGCAACACACGAGCCAGTTTATCAGGCTAGCAACACACCCAACTCGGACAGCTAATTACACGATGAAACAAGCATTTGAAGCAAAATTTCGAAAACAATCATTTATATAAACACCCCTCATATTCCTAAAAAACCACGCAACCAACTCAGACAAACCCAGCCATAAGATCACGAGGCGACAGTGCGGCCATTTCTTTGGCGGCATTTTGAACCAATTACATTTTACTTTGGTTGAGCCGCCTCCGACGAGGTCGCCTCCTGACGAGGTTGCATGGCCCCACGAAATAACCTAAACTTCCTTCCCTCCATGCGACGAACGCCGTGCGACGAACGCCGTGCGACGAACGCCGTGCGACGTAACGAGCAGGAAAGAGGCGTACACATGAGATGTCAATGAATCAGAAGGTGTGCAATCCAGTAGAAGGTGTGCGAAGTGCGAACAGTGCGTGTGCATAGAGAAGAGAAGAAAATGGTTTGTGTTTGTGCTTTTCGCGGCTGCGTTCGTCGCTCGACTGGTCGTGACTGTTTTCCAAAGATGGCGCCCGCTTGTTTTCGTGAAGGCACTGGCTTTCTAAACTTTCTTTTTAATAAACTGTCTGTACACTTACAAAGTTCTCAATGCTTCGTTTTACATGTAGGGACCCTCATTATGCTACCATGGAAGTGTGGTGCGATTTTGAGCCTTGTTAGTGGTATAGAATTGCGATTTATTTTACATGAACATCTGCCCCCACAGCTAGCGTTATAAGCTAATTAGAGGTTTTCGAGAACTTTGGTTCCATTCGACTAGAATGAAAACTGATCCCAGAGAACGGTCTAACTCGGTGGACATGTGTTATGATCATATGGTCTCATTTTGCGCCGGAATTGTCCTTTAATGAAAAGGACAAAATATATCATGTCATATTTGTCCTTGTGCGTGGTGTTGTAGTGGTGACTCAAGTTAAAATCCTTCATGGCTGCTTCAAGGCACACTAAACACATTTTTGGTTTGCCTTTGAATTCTGTAAAAAGATAATCTGTTTCCCATCTTGCCTGGAAGACACGGTTCTCTTGATCCAGTTTTCTTTTTGGGGCGCTCATGTCTGTCTTCCGTCGCGTGTCGTTGCGGAAGAGGCCTGGCGTGACCAAGAGGAGACATTGAAGCAGTTGCTTGGTAACAGGCCTCTTGCATTTGGAGGGAGCGCCCTTTATCAGTGGACAGTATAATTACAATTGGGTTCAAATGTGGTCAAACGGCCCACTTGCTTGAACACCTGTGAAACCAACAATTTATTGATATTTGGATATTGACTCGCAGGCCAAACTGAGTGAGGCGCCAGTTGCCCATCCCTGGTATAGGGTATAGTAATTCTCACTATACATTCGGACTGCACTACAAAATGGCGAATTCACTATATAGTGGACTATATTGTGAGGAGTGAGTGATTCACAACACAGCATAGTGTTCCAACTCAGAGGACTAAAGCATTCAAAGACTCTTAGGCTGAATTTGCAGATATGATTGCACTAAGCACTTTTTGGACTCATCTTTTGTCTTCACATGAAGTGATCTTGCACTGTGCTGTATTGTATTGTTGTTTCTTTGCCCTGTCTGGTATGTTGTCTTTCATGTTGTATTTTATAATGGATTGAATGTGTTTTTAATACATGGCTGCAACCAAATTCCCCCTAGTGGGCTAATACAATTTGACTTGACTTGACTTGACTTGACTCGTGTTTCCCGCACATTAGAGCGCAACAGATGTAGAGCAGAAACTGCATATTTGAACAAATATAAAACTCTTGTCTGCTAGAAAAGATGAAAATCAAATGGCTATAAACGTTAAATAATCCAATGAAATTCTCTGAAAAGCCGTTGTATAAATGGATGCGGTTATAGAAATGACAGTACCCGGCGCAAGGCCTTACACGCACTGACAGAGCATAACTGCCTCATCATTGCTCTCTATTAACTCCCATTAGTCTAGCTGTTAGGACACTTGCACAATGAGGAGCCCAAGATACTTCTCCAGAAGAGAGAAATGCCTCAGAGCTCTTGAGTCCACGTCCATCTTCTTTAGACCCATTTACCACAACCGATTAGTTCACCATTCTGACCCAAAGTGAAACGCTTCATTTCACTTCTTATTTTTTTTGTCTCTCTCTCTCTCTTCTACTCCTGGAAAGTCCGGGCAAAGCGAATGAGCAAACGGCCTTAATGAAGTGCATACTCTCTTCCTAGATAAATCACCGGCTCAGTGGCGACACGGTGCCTTGTGTCACGGTCGCTCCTTTGTTGATGCTAAAACAGTGCCCTTTCACAAGCAAGGGTTTTTTTTGGTGCAAGGTGCGCATAGGGAAACATGGGGTGGGGGGGGGGGGTTGATTTCAGACTTACTTTCAAGTGGCTCAGCGTAAGCTGCTCTTCAAAGACGGCCCAAGCGGATCCAAAGTGGAATCTCTTAGGTCAGTAATCAGGTGGCTCCAGCAGGGCCCGGACATCAGCTGAATTAGCCAGGATAATGCAGCGGATGGATGACCGACACGGAAACTTAGTGTAATGTACGCACATATATAATACACACGCACGCACACACATACACACACACAATCCCCCACCCACACAAACACATATGCACACACAGGCACACACACTCTCACACACATACATGCGCACACACATACACACACGCACTCACACACACACAAACACACACAATTGCATGCACACAAATACGTACACACACACATGCACAGGCACAAGTGTGAAACAAGAGTGTTTGCTGCCAACGTTAAGTCATTTTGCATGCAAACCAGTGGCCACAATTTCCACATCTGCGAGTGAAAACCCTGGTAGTGTAAAAACACCCAAACAACAACTCACTTGTTTGCATTCCTCTTTACAAGACATGTTGACAGATTGGTCAGTTGTGGGGGGGCGGCGGCTTCGTCACGTTGACCAATGAGATGTCTAATTCCGGGGCTTGTTATTCCAGTAGCCTTGTTTCGTGAGGGCTCAGCCATTTATTTATTCCAGCGGCCACATGGTGGTATTTACCCCCTAAACAGACAGTAGGACAGGAAGGCCACCAGATTGGACCTTGATATTTACTAAACAAGGGAAGTGGTGCACCTGCTTTTGCCCTTAATCTCCTGCTGGCCCGCTCGCTGTGCTCGTGCGTTCCTGTTGTGATTAGCCTGTTGTTGTTTCGCTAATTCTTAAAAAAAAAAGAATGTTAGAAGCAAGGCAAGTGTAAGAGTGTGTTTCACACAAAACCATCACACGTCTCACAATTACTGAGGGAGAAGTACGAAAATTTGAATAAAAGTGTGAAGGGAGGGAAAGAAATTATAAAAGGTTGCGTAAGACCATCACATCTTTGAGTAATCTTGTGTAAAGTGTGCAAGTGTGAAATGTTGAGTCGGGTTTACCGCCTGCGCGGGGTACGGTACTATGTGTTCTAACCGAATGAACCAGCGTGATCCTTGATATAAAAAAAATATTATATTGCCTCTTATGAACTGATTGTTTTTTCTTCCTGTCAAGATCTTTTCTTGATCTCTTCTGACCACTCTGAAGTTCACCCAGGTCCAGAGCGAGAGAGAGACACGAAGCTAGCGTGTGCTGAGTCTGGCTCGCCATGCCAAACTCCCTTCGACTCCATTGATCCGGTGCTGCCATTACACACACACACCAGCATGTTTACGAGCTAACGGTGGAAGTTACGCTAATGCGCTTAAGCCAGACACTTGTTTGTTGTGTGACTCTAATGAAGGCATAAACAAGTGTTATCATTCAGACGTCTGGATTTATATCTCTCCGAACCTTTTAAAATGAAACTAGAGGAATTGAAGCTTGGCGCCAGCAATTTTCAAAAATAATGAATAAAACTTTCCTTTGGCAGTGCGGCGGTGCAGAGTGGAGATACCGATATTGGGGTTGTTATAATTGGCCTCTCGCAGAACTTGGTGTTTTTTCAAATCTATATTTCGGTTTATTGGATAATTCATTTGACTGGATCACTTCAGGTCAACCGTGCTGAAAACGCACTGCAGTGGCCAGAGCTTACCTCAGACCAGCTCATGAAGTTCTCACAGGGGCATCAGAAAACCAAACCAAAAAAACAAACAAAAAAAACGGTGGGTTTTAGCCTGCGCTTGTACTGCAGACAACATCGCATACGGCCCATAAACCTTAGCACCAGGTTCATCTGCATCTGCGTCATGCTTTTGGTTCGCATTCATGTCTCACCTTTCCTATGGCCCGGCGCCCAAAAGGAAAAAGGCTGCCTTTTTGGAAGATGCTGCTATAGCGGTGCTCAGGAAAAGATAAAGTTAGCTGAAGATCCCACAGAACAAGATCTGTTACATCCAATCCAGTGCTATTAAAATAAAATAAAAACGTTTAAAAAAAACAACAGTTGCAAAATAAATATATAATACGCTTGACCAGATGTTGGCTAGCCACCTCAGACAGCAAGAGAAAGTCTCTCTGCTGTGTTGTGTTATGTTATTCAACACGTTTCCCTCTGATCTCACAGCTGCACAGGTCATTAGCAAACAGTTGCACGGGAACCGCCGACCTGCCAAGAAAGCCCCCCCAACCGCCCCCACTCCTGGGGTCAGCACGACGGGCCCCAGGGTCTGGTTCCTCTGGAGGTCCACGCGGCGTGCGGCGAGGAGGTGCTCCCAAACATGAGAGCTACCGGCGATGACAGACAGCCGTGGCTGGACAGGATCACCGCCGTTGATTCGTGACCCGCCAAAAACAAAACCCGCCCCAGAGTCCATAGCACGCAGTAGAGGGTTTTTTTCATCCACACCAACTCCCGGGGCCCAGGGTATGTAGGTTTGTGTGTATCAGAGTGCGGCCCGAGAGCGTAGTAACCGAGCCCTACTTGAACCCGACAGGCGTTCTGACGTTTATGTCCGAACGCGACTCGAGCTTGACGCAGTTAATGTTAGCTGAAGCGCTGAGTTTGTGTTACCGTGCCACTCGCCTGAAATGTGAAATACCTCCATGCCATCGATTTCCCTGCATGGTTTTCCGTCATTTCAAACTTCCTTTATGACAAATGTAGTTCGACGTCCTCCATCCTTAGCTAGGCTACTACAATATTTACCACTGGAAATATGGTGCTATCATGCGTTACAGTACAAGGGGTAACACAGGTAGTGGTTCATTCATTTTTTTTCCACACTATATTTTCACTGAAACAACTTGAAGCACCATAGGCCTGCCCTGCCGATGTCACTGAACGCGACCCAAACCTGAACATAATTTCTACATTTCTGTCTAGATTTGTGACTCGGGTATCCACACTCTAGTGTGTATGTATGGATGCATGTGTGTTTAGGCAGAGTGCTTGTCTGTGTGGGCATGCGGGTACTCTTTACATATATGCACACAGTTTGTCACAACAGTAGTATGGATTGAGGCAGGAGGGTTGCCAAAATAATGCAGGAAATAAAAGGTGACCACTGCTTTAAGTTGGCCTCTTCTGTTGCCATAACAGGCTGTGACATTCTGCCCCCATGTACATCAGCCAGAGGCAGTACGCCACTGTTGTTGTCGTCTCCTTTTGAACGATAAAGTTAAAACAAACAAGCTTACTTTGGCAACATGGTAAAACACCAACAGGTTCAATTAGGATCTAACACTGCGGGTCTATCTTGGAGTGTGTAATTATGGAATGGCACACCGAGGCACAATTTGATAGTGGACTGATAAACTGGTATTGGTGTCGGTATAATATCTCTATAGTATACGATATTTGGCTCTATACAAGACTCTTTATAACTTGATACAAATCCCATTGTAAACTAAAACATGATACGCAGTTATGAATTCAGCTCTGAGTCTGATTTAGAACAAACTATGTACATTTATTTTATTATAATGAGAACATGTGTAAGAGTTTTGTGTTCTGTGCCTTAACAAGGTTTTACACAAAGGCAAACAGAATTAGTACGAGGAGCCATGTTGTCCCGCCATCTCTCGCGATTTCAGAGGAATTTCTTAGTGTAAAAGAGAGGGCGTGACTAAAGCAAAGCTATTCTAAATCCAGCGCTATGGTGTTAGCCTCCTGTTGTTCGACAGTCGCACATTTCTCAGCTGTTGCTCTTTAAAATATATGATATTTCATGATGTTTTCATGGTAACATCAAGGTCTACCTGGATGCAATTGTTAGCTGCAGCCCTATGAAGCAAGCTCAACCTAAAGAGCCACCCCTAGAATGAACATAAGTTATCCAGCGGCCGCTGTTTTTAATTTTTAATTAAATTTTTTGTTTTTTCTGCGTTCACTGGATGAAGGCGGTCAGAAAGAGTCCACACAAAGCCACCAAACGTGTTGATAAAGCTGCCTCCTCCTCCTGACACCAGGCCCTATAGAGAGAGAGCAGAGGTCCCTACAGCAGTGACTCTCTCTCTCTCTCTCTCTCTCTCTCTCACACTTCTGTTTCCCCTTCGCTCCTATTGGCCAGCAGGGTCAGGCCCCCAGGTCCCAGACCGAGTAGACCTGCTGATCTTGGCTTGTCTTTATCAACTTGGCAATGCTTGTTTACTAGGAGGGGTCCATCAAGATATTGATACACTCAACATTGTTTCGGCAATTTAATGTAGACCTTTCCCTGAGAACATCTTACCTCTTGCCAAATTGCAATATTTTGCCTTACTACTCCTATTGTGTACATTAAATTGTGACCCCTGAATCATGATATATTTATATGTATTACCAGATTGGTGCCAATACAGAGCCGGCGCCCGTGTCATCTATCATAGCCCCGGAAACTTTAGTGCAGCACTGAGCATCATGTGATACGATCCATTTAAAACAGAGGTGGGGAGAGATAAGAGAGACGCACCTAACGATTCAGACATCTTTCCTTGTTCTGTTTTTCTGCTAAGGTTGTGTAGGCTGGAGGTCTCGGGCTTTTCATCGCGGCCGCTTGAGTGCACACTTTGCATTGTTAGTTTTATCGAGGAATGGGAGAGGCATACGTAAACATATCTGAGAAGATCACATGAAAAGTACTCAGCCAATCACAGCCGCTTGCCCGCAGGACTAGACCACCCTTTAAAGCGATTGACTCCTGAGGAAGTAGGTCTCTCGCACATGAAGGAAATTCTGAGTCACTGCTCACATCCAATAAATCAGTTTAAATCAGATCAGCGTTTAAGCACATGCCTATGGTTACGCTGAAGAGTTCAACCTCAATTCCTGCTTTGGAAAGATACTTTCTTTAAGAGCTCTTGTTTTCCTCTGGGTGAGAGACGCACTTCTGGCCAATCCTACGAGAGGCACATGGATATAAAAAAAGAAACTACAAAGTTTAGTTTGGCATTAGTTTCAATTTAAATCTTCCAGCTCATGGTTGACGCCAGCAAAAGTGTGTTGTGTATCGCAAAAAACAAAAAAAACGGAAATAAAAGCTTTGTTTTTAGGAATAATTATTTTAGACATCCTCCCTCCATTCAGCATGTCACAACAAATTTCAGATTATGGCAGAAGCCCAGGAATACTTTTTGGTGCCTCCACTTTAATTCCAGTGAATGCCAGACCTGATTGGCCCACATCATGTCCAGTTGATATTTTGAATCAAAGGTACCCAGTATTACGGTCAATCAAGGTGGCATGAGCTCACGTCATATGTCTAAAACGTAAAGGAAAACAGGTGTTTAAAAAAAAAAATACATTTACCTTTTTAGACTCGGAGACGCCGCGCGGTTTGTGTGTCTCACAAAAATGTCTCACTGGATACCGTTCTGTCAAACATGTCTCTTAGCCGACATGTTTACAAAGAAAAGAATCCAATGTTTTCAGAACAAAGAGTATCATTAATACTGTTTTTTTGTGTGGTTGGTGGTATTTGAATGAGATATATTTCAAATGATCAACTGAAAAAAACATTTGATGATTAGTTATAATTATTAAACACACAATCGCTCTAACATGAGAAGAATATTATTTTATTGAGTCGTGTAAATCTTTGTTTTACAGCAAACTGGAGGTCATAAATTAGACTCGTTCGGACGCCTGTCCACATTTGGATGTCTGTGATTACGGCACCGTGGTTTTTACCACCATGAAATAAAAATGTTGTGGTACTTGATGAATTTAAAGACTCATGTCATGCTATTTGAACATTTTCCGCATCAACCCATTCTGCATATAATCATTTGCCGCCCAGCAATTCTTTCCGTTCATTGTCTTACTCATTAACTACTAAAAAGGTGAATGAATAATAACTGATTTGTTTGACTGTAACATTAAAACTCCATTGAGCTGCAAAGCCAATGCCCCTTTCCCAATCAAACTCAACCTAAGTTATTAGTTATTTAAACATGAACAATTGTGTTATCGCACAGTTTATTGCTTACATAGTTGCTAGGTAACTTTATTTGACCTTTTTATGATTTTTGTTGTTTGTAATTCTGTAGGAGCTCCTTGATTTTGCATAAGGGCACAGAATCATCTTGTTAAGAAAACAGGTAATTTTGTGCTCTCGCCCCATCCCTCTTTCCTCTCTCTGTAATGTCTGTGCGACATTAAAAGGTTGTAAGTCCATTTGCCATTGTCGATTTTGGAAAAGAAAGGACAGTTTTTTCCACTAGGCCACTGCTGTGTGCCGTTAGTGTGTGCGTATGGACAACATGAATCATGTTTTTGATACAAGGAGGGGACGCTGGTTCACTGAAGTCCAATTCCTTCCCCTGGACTTATTGAAAACAGTGTCTTGGAGACCTCCTCACAATTTGTCATATGGTGTTTCAAGATCGTTCCAAGAAGCGCTCGCCTCACTAAGGCATCCTTTTGTATAACTGCCTAACTGAGGAGCTCCTTAATACTCAACACTACATATGGTGAACCATTCCACATGAAAATAGTCATTGTTTCATAGACCTCGAATCCACCTTGTCTAAGATTCGTCTGAAATGCCGTAAAAAAGATAATTTCATCATCAGTCAAAACCAGGTCTTCTATTTCAGCCATATTTGCCATAATTAACCAACCAAACCATGACACCATATGTCCATGCTACTCTCTCTGCATCTTCACACCGTGTAGGTGTGTATGTGCACGTGCACAGAGCCAACAGGTGCTTCTGGTCCTCTGGTGTCTCACCCTAGGGAGACATGGTGCGCAGATCAATAACCCAGTCCCATAGGATGGGATAGACACCGGCAGCCTGGAATTCAACACCACTCTCTGCTCCAGTCTAGATGTGGATTAAGCTGAACAGGGTTTGCCTTCTCATCCTCTGATTGGCTGTACTGATTGACATTTTGCCACGCCAGCGAAAGTACTTGAAATTCGGTTTACTTTCATCTGGGTGTGTGCATGTGGGTCAGGAAGGGTCTGGATCTGTCAGCCTATCAGCTTAGAAAGGAACCCAAACCAATACATACCGATATATTTATTTCAATACCTTCTGCTACCTTCTCACATTACATCACCATTACAGCTCCGCCATTAGTGTAAACCTACCAGGACCCCCTTCCCGGAGATCAAATGAGGTCATACTGTTCAGGAACACAGTCATGTATCACGGACAATGAACCACTTGTAACTCCCAAGAGACCACCAGTGAGTTGTACCAATCAGATCCCTGGGAATCAGCAGCCATACTCTGGCTTGGTTTCCTACCATGTCCGAGACGTGTTGCCAAGTCATCAGATCCCAGCAGACCGCTTCCTTCCCTGGCAAGTGTTGATAGGAAGCCAACAAAAGAAAGTTAACACCCAAATGTGAACAGTCCCTCCCTCATTAAACAATAACGTGTGCAGCTATGGCTTTATGTGACATTTGAGACCCATGATGTAATTAATGATGTAAGCATTCTTTCTGAATTTGCAGTTGTCGAGGCGTTGATTTTCAAACACCAAGGCGTTACATGAAAATGTAATGTCTCCCCCCCCCCCCCAAGACATATCAAGGCCTTAATTCAAGTTTGGTTCATGTATGTTTATGGCTGGCAGGCAGAATTCAATGTCTACATGCATTTTGTACATGCCTTTTAGCAGAGGCCCTAAAAGCAATCCCAATCACTTAGTTATCTCCACAAAGGCCAGTGATAGTGTCCTATCTCCCGTTACCTCCCGGTGCCCCTGGGGTACGGCTGACATCATGGAAGTCCTCAGGTTCCAAGAGCAAAGGCTTTACATTGTCAAGGGCCTTTGTGCAGTTGCTTTGTTGCTGGAATAACATAATCGATAGCCATGGAAATAAATAAAGCGGATGTAATTAAATGGAGACCCTTTTGACCCACGAAAGGGGCGCACACCTCATGGCAGACTTGGGTCTCACCGACTTCCCCTGGAGCCACCAGTCCGGCCGGAGCCACTATTTTTCAGAACAGGAAAAAGCAAAACAAGGGGATTGGGGAGGAAGACATATGACCAACAGTTTCCGTGAGTAAAAGCCCAAAGCAGGGATTTTATGGTATATTAGGAGTGGGCCCACCGATGGAAGTCAAAGCTCTAATCACTGCCATGCTATGATATGAAACAGAGAGGGGGAGGAGCCTCACGTTGACAGGCGCTGCATGGATGTGAACCGGGTGCCTCTTTACTCCTCCAATAAGGAGAAGCCATCCATACACACTACATAAAATCTTGTTCCCATGGTTATGGCTGCTGTTTTGCAGCATCATCTAATTAATCACTCTTAATACGTTATTGTTGAATCATTTCAAAGCATTTTTGTCTGATTGCTCGTCCGATCAGTTCAGTTAACGCAGAGTCCATTCCTTCAAACTGTTGATCTGCTTTCTCTGGATAGTCTTGGCGACATGAACATCTGCATATCTGCAAAATGATTCATCTAGCATCTCATCTATAATTCATTTATTCATCTATTGATAATCTCGCAATTTGCTTCTTCCGTTGTGCGATTGTGTCCGGATCCAAGTTTGTTTCAAGGACATCTTGATGCCTAAGACAAGCCTTGCTTTATACGTTCAAAAAGTAGCAAAAATCTTTATCAAAAATATTTGTCAGTAGAGCCGTGAATATGGCACCACAGAGATTGCGGACCTTGTGTTGTTGTAAATATATAACCATGAGACAACACAGACACCACAAAGTGTAGGGTTCACGATATAACACAGTCCAAGATTTGCATGTGCAGTCGAGTTGCAATAACGTAATACAGCGGATCCTTGTTGAACTTGACAAACAACGACTTTCCTCTCCTCTCCCATTATTATTATCTAATCATTATTATTGTCCTGTTAATTCCAGAAAACAACCCGCTAGGCTGCTTGTTTTCTCTTAAAACTCAAATGTCTCATCACCTGTTTTATGATCTCAATTATCAACGAAGAACAATTATGTTGGTGAACTCACTCAAGTGCGTGAGGGAGAGAGAGAGAGAGAGAGAGAGAGAGGGACTCCAAATTCCCAGTCTTCCTCAATGTGTTTGGTTACTCTGTTGGTAAGGTAACAGACAAAAAGGAATGGGCTTGTGTCATTTTGGGAGCTTCATCAAAGGAAAACTCAATTCCGCCTCTCGGAGTCACGTTTGCGGCACCGGAGGAGATTGATAACGCCTGAGACGGATTAGGACGCCACGTCCTCTCCCGGTGGCTCAGGACCTTTAGATAGAAGTGTCCAGTCCCTCACCTCTCTCTGACCGCACACACTTGTCATTCATTAAGGGGTGTGTGTGTGTTTATCCTGGGGAGAAGTCAGGTCCGTGTCACACCACGGAGAATGTGGCGAAGCTTCGCAGCGGTTGTTGTACAGGAGGATGGAAAATAAACGGCCAATTAGCTGGAATGACTCCGTGATAGCGGCGCTAATTAATCGCGCCGTTGCACAATGTGAATAGAATTAATAATAACAGTTGCCTCGAAGTTGCCATGTTGCTATTGCTGTTGGCCCCCTGCTGCAAACACAAACCAAACAGGCCTCATGAGGTATCCTCGGAGCGGAGGGTCCTTGAGACATGGGAGTTAGTAACCGCCAAGTTTAACGCGAGTTCAGGAACTGTGCTTCTTCCTCTCTGCCTCTCTCTCTCTCTCCCTCTCTCGCTCTTTCTCACTGTGTCTCTCTGTCTGCACGGCAGCACGGCCCGATACGCCACTCACATCCCACATGGGTCTCATTTCGTCTAGTATTGTTGTTGCATTGTCTCATTCTTCTCAGAAAAATGTAATCATTCTTGTTCCTTTTTTTTTTTTTGTCTTTGCTAAAAAAAGTTTTGCGGTTGTGTTAATATCTCAAAATACACTTTCAAAGGCCCTCCAAGGTCACTCTGGTGTGTTTGTGTGGTGTTTGCGTATTTGTGTGGTATGTGTGTGTGTGGGCGTGTGTTTGTGTGGTGTGTGTGTGTGTGTGTGGCCAGTTTAAAGGAAGGAATCAGGCTTGATACAATAATGTTTTTATTGCCATAAGTGTGTACTGAGTACCACACACCCGTTAAATGCACGAATCACAAAACAAGTCACGTTAACAGTGCATTCACGTGAGATGCAGTGGGGACACCGCCGCTTAAAACATTGTCATTTCGGACTGTACTGCCAATCTATGGGTTGGCACGCTACGCCATGCATGCGGCACGCCGGGTCAAAGTTGAAATAGTATCAACTTTTAAGTGAGCCAACGCGTCGCAAGGTTGTGGCGCATGGCCCCTCCCTCCCCCGGAAATTTCTGCGCCGCTTTCCCCGTAGGAAAACAATAGAGTTGTTTGCACGCGGTGTCTTGAATGCACCTTGAGTGAGAGCACAAAACACCATCAGTATATATATCCTGCTTTCTCGTGATGCTCACCTCCTACGGCTGTTTGTTCCCCAAATTGAGCCGCCCCGCCCCCTTGTTTGCAGCCCGTGCCACACCCCCTTCATACCACATATCTATTTGTGGTGTGTGTGTGCTAGTGTGGTGTGTTTGTGTGTTGCATCTGTGTTTGAGTGCTGTGTGTATGGTGTGTGTGTAGTGTTTGTGCGTGAATGTGTGTGCATGCTTGTGTAGTGTATGTGTGTGTGTGCGGGTGGGTGTGTGTGTGTGTGTGTGTGTGTGTACGTGTGTGTGTGTGGGGGTGTGTGTGTGTGTACGTGTGTGTGTGTGTACATGCATGTGCATGTTTGTGCTTGCATGCTTGTGTAGTGTGTGTGTGTGTATGCTTTAGTGTGTGTGTGTGTGTGTGTGTGTGTGTACATGCATGTGTGTGCATGCTTGTGTAGTGTGTGTGTATGCTTTAGTGTGTGTGTGCATGTGTGCATGCTTGTGTAGTGTGTGTGTGTGAGTGGGTGGGTGTGTGAGCATGTCTGAGTGCATGCTTGTGTAGTGTGTGTGTGTGTGTGTGTGCACGCATGTCTGTGCTTGCATGATCGTGTAGTTTGTGTGTGTGTGTGTACATGTGTGTGTGTGTGTGTATGTGCGATTCATGGAGAGCTTGCGCTTGAAGGTCCGGCAGCAGAAAGGGGCCTCTCAGTGGCAGAACTTTCCAGGAACATCTCAAATAAATCAGGTGTGATCGGTGAATGGAAAAATGTAGTTTTTCCATTCACCGACGAGTTTTCCATGTTGGCTTTCCAAACATTCCTTTGAGCAGGAAGTCCAACTTCTGACACCTTTGTCATAGAGCACTTCTCCCCGATGTTGAGTAAAACAAAAAAAACGTTGGTGTGTGTGTGTGTGTGTGGTTTTGTGAGGTTGTAAACAAAATCTTGTTTGTTTATTTTAATTTGCCCGGCAACAACAGAATCATCCCGTTGCGTATCGTCATGCTATCACCGATGTCTCCTCCCTTTTCCAGTACATTCACAACAACACTGCGTAAGAACTCTCTCGCAGACGCAGTCCAGTGGGCGACCCCCGTGGTTGGATATAGTCTGGCCCACTGGCCCACTCTCTTGCAGATGCAGTCCAGTGGCCCAGACTATATCCAACCACGGGGGTGGGAAGAAAGAGACGCGATGGTGGGATTTTGGTAAAGTGAAATGGGAAATGAAAGTGAACTACAAGATGACCTCCGCCAACAAATCAGCTTGATAGAAGTGGGCGTGGCTTGGAGGGCACAAATTGGCCACTCTGAGCTGAGTCCGATGACACCCCACAAGGCCCTCTTTAGAGAATCTCAAGAAAACAGGAAGTGGGCGGGGCTGGGGGAGGTCACCCACCAATCATCATGAACCTTTGACAAACCTTTCAGGATGTGGCCCGCTGCCACGCCCCCTTTTGGCATGAAAAGTGAATCACTTCTTACTTCTAATGAACACGAATAGTAGTGATCGACGGGGTCAAGGCTTTCTAAAAGAGTTAGCTTCATAGCGCTGTGTGGAATCCAGCATCTAAAAACAGATCCATTTGATGTTAGCATACCGCACGTGATTTAGCTTTTTATCGTGGGCCAAATGTAATCCCTTTTAAACCATTTTGACGACTGGCTAGTAAACTTTATTGATCTAAATACGAGCTATTCGACATATCTTCACATCGTCTGTTCCTCTCTGACTGGATGCAGCTGCGCGGAATTAGCAAAGGTGAGAGACAGAGGCCTATCGCATGCAGACCGGGTCTCATCCCTGGTCACGCAGAGGTCTCCGCGTGGACACCAGGGGCCGTTGCTATCGGCAACCCGCTGGCCTGACACACAGTGTTGATGTTTGGCAACCAGAAAATGTAAATGGAGTGTCATTTTTGGAAGATGTGTCTCTCTCTAGTGATTTTTGTGTGTACATGAGAGCATGTGTGTGTGTGTGTTTGTGTGTGTGTGTGTCTCTATGTGTGTGTGTGTGTGTGTGTTATAAAGTTGTGTAGATTACACTGATTTTCCATGTCGGTCATCCGTTAGGTGCATGTGTGTGTGTGTGTGTGTGTGTGTGTGTGTGTGTGTGTTCTTCTTTCTCTACCAGTGCTATTGTTTTGGTATATTAGCACACTATTCAGGGAAGGTGTTGGGAACGGGATTAGTTCTTTTTGGTTTCACAGCATTCCTCTCTCCTTTGTTTCTCATCACACTACACCGTTCGTGGTATTGTATGAACACAATTGGTAGGATTACAATGCAATAAAACCCAACCCAACTATTTCTAGGACATTCATCAGAGATTTTACTTCTTCAGATAAGTTTTAACTTCTCTCAATTCAAATACTACTCAAATACTAATACTGAATACTTTTCTGAGAAAATGGCACTAACATAACACAGAAGAAATCCTATCATGTAGGGTTATGTTAGTATCAATGTCATTGATAATGTCATTAGTTGTACTGTTAAGACCATTTTGAAGTAGCCAACTAAACCTGCCCTAAAGACATCGCCTTTACTCTAACCGATTTCCGCGGGGGAGTGGGATTCGATTTTCCTAACCAATTTCTAGAGGCCGATGCATCCGCCTGAATCTAATGTCATTTTAAGTCGACACTGATGCGTAGCCATGCCAACATACTCGTTTTGCCGGGGTATTAAGAGCGGAGCGAAGTAAAAACAAACTACGATGTCGGGCGATATTGAGAAGAAATGCCTCAACTAAACTCGATTTAGAACAGCTTCGATAGCGGCATCTATCTTGTCTATAGCGGTCGCCATTTTTGTTATCACTGGTGCACAGCTTGACAACGCTTGACCGCACGTGGCGCTGATAGGCTAATCGTTAGTCCCCCCTGCGGCGCTCATTGGATAATTGTTTTTTCAACCAAGAAACCGCTGATGCCAGACCAGAATCAGTCCACTCGGTGGAGTGGGCGGATCCAAAGGTCTGGACCCAGACAAGCGGTGCACTTCAAACAACCCCTCGCCTGGCCCACTGGCAGCTCAATGGACTGGTGTTCACACAGCACCCAGCAACGTGACATAGCCTTCGTGCAGATCCACTAACTGCCCTATTTACTCTGCATACATGAGCGAGGCAATTGGGAGGTAAATAGATAGCCGGGTTAGATACGGCACGGCCGAACGTCTCATGCAGTTCTGTGGACTATCTCAGAGAGGCCTAATTGAGGCCACATTCCTAAGGGTGAGGCCTGGATTCTGGGGTTGTTCCCACACACACACACACACACACACACACATACGCATGCACTCATGCACACATACGCACGCACTCATGCACACGTATGCATATGCGTGCACACACACTGGACAGCAGCACACGCAGGCACGCATGAAGATCGTGACAGGTTTTCTCACACCTGCTCCCATTCAGGCAAAAATGTAAAACGGAGTTGAGGTCAATTGTTGTGTAAGGAAAAAAAATAACTTTCCCTTTACACAGAACCAAATGCCGCATCTCAGTGATATTAAAAGAAAATGTGGCATTTACAAGGTTATTCCTACCGTCTGTGTGTGTGTGTGTGTGTGCGGGTTGTCTGCATGCATGCATGCGTGTGTGTGTGTGTGTGTGTGTGTGTGTGAAATTGTTTGAAATAAAACCTGTGGTCGTGATTCACGCTGTTTACACGGAGACTCTGCGTTCCCCCTGTGGTGCAGGGCAGGCCACTGAGCCATAACGGTCCATGAAGATGCCGGGGCCAAAACATCAAAGATTCCTTTCCCCTGGATCATTCCGGTCAGAAGCATGAAAATAACACTGTGACAAACACAAGGTGCATGGCAGCAAGGAGCAACCCCTCCCCGCTCCACCTCCACCTCCTCCTCATCTGTTCCCGGTCGACTCTCCGGTGCGTAAAAATGTCTCAAACCCGAACCAGGCCGCCGCCGCCACTGGAATGCGCGCGCCGGGGCCCTAACACAAACAGCAGGCCCACACTTAACACCCGCTCCTGGGGCCCTCCCAGGTTCAACCCCAACCCCCCCCCCTCCCCCCCCCCTTTCCCCCCCCCCCCCCCCCCCCCCCCCCCCCCCCCCTTCCCCCCCCCCCGCCCCACGAC
>JAOPJI010014690.1:0-17494 GCA_027122695.1 Merluccius productus
AGAGAGAGAGAGAGAGAGAGAGAGAGAGAGAGAGAGAGAGAGAGAGAGAGAGAGAGAGAGAGAGAGAGAGAGATTTTATATATGCCATAACTGAAATACTATGCATATCGACCTCCACGTGTGTTGTGCGCGAGCGAGACGCATGCGTTTCAAGTCGCGTAGACCCGCCTCCTTAAGAAACAAGGCTTTCGGTTGGTCCTCGAGTCTGTCAATCTGGACCCACCCAGTACTGCTTCTGTTTGACTCGGTACTGATGATGATGATGATGATGATGACAGTGTGCGGATGATGATTGGCTTTCTTCTCAAAACCGTTATTCTGCGGTCTGTTTTACGACACCAGTTAGATTATTAAAATAAATAAATAAATAAAAAACTTCTGTGCGAGTTTTCCAACACTTGTGTGACGGTAGTTTCATCATGGACCTACCTCTGAGTCCGAGCGTCCGCAGCGTGACGTGGACGTGGACCCACGCGCCTCTATTTATGCCTTTTTGAACAAAACTGCGAAATCATCGCGAGCTGTGGGCAGACCGGGGGTGTTGCGTAAGAAGCACGAGCCGCCAGTTTTTCAGAGTTGGTGTGTGCGTGTGTGTGTGTCATAGTGTGTGTGTCACAGTGTGTGTCGCGTGTGTGTGAGAGTGAGCGCGCGCGCGCCCCAGAGTGCGAGCGCGAGCGCCGTTAACTTGAGCAGCGCGCGAGGATGAGTACCTCGACAGATCGCAAGGTAAGTCGTTATATATGTATATATATCTCTCTCTGTCGTTATTACGTCACTCTATTATATATACATATATGTATATACATATATATATAGACATGGTGGTAACGGTGTTGTAGTCTTTAGGCTAACATGCCGCGAAATCACGTCACATTAACGACTCCACGCGTCGCCGTGACACTTCTGTACTACAGTAACTCGAGTGGGAAAAGGGTCCCGCAAGCAACACCGCGGCAGGTCGTGGGTTTCAACGCCTCTGGTCGGGACATTGTCTGTCTGTCTGTCTGTCTGTCTGTCTATGTATCTTTCTATCTGTCTGTCTAGCTGTCTGTCTGTCTAGCTGTCTGTCTGTTTATGTATCTTTCTATCTGTCTGTCTAGCTGTCTGTCTGTCTAGCTGTCTGTCTATGTACCTTTCTATCCGTCTGTCTGTCCGTCTGTCTATGTATCTTTCTATCTATCTGTCTGTCTAGCTGTCTGTCTGTCTGTCTGTCTGTCTGTGCATCACCCTCTTCATGTGGGTTTGATAGGCAGCCGTGCCTTCAGTGCCATGCGAGTCATTCATTCATTCATTCATTCATTCATTCATTGACAGCGATGACGAGCCTCCATCACATCTCATCACATCTCATCTCGACCTCGTCCGTCTCTTGTCTCTCATGTTGTCTACAGTTGTACTCGGCTGTGGAAAACATAGGCTGCCAGCATGTACTTAACACTTCACTCGTACTCGCAAGTTTGAAGTGTTTTTTTGGTAATGCTGGTTACAAAAATACAATTTAAAAAAAAAGCATTAGCAATGGGGTTGTTTCTCTTTAACGCTCATGCTTCGCAGAACGGGAACAATGTGACCACTATATGGCTCTTATTATGACGCAATTATGACTTACGTCTCCCACTCGTCAATCTTTCCCTGCTCTAAAGGGGAAGTTGTGGCTAAATATATCTATTTATATATATTATATATATATGTTTTATGCATGTTATGTTCCAGGTCTTGTGTGAATAGTTTGTCTTGTGCTTGTCCAATTTTAGAAACGTAACAAATGCCCATCAAGATGCATCTTAAAACACACACACACACACACACACACACGCACACTCTCCCGCCCGCAGACATCACGACATACAAGCGCAGAAACCCGAAGCTCAAATCTTCTTGTCAGATTAGTTCTTTTTAAGTGCTGTAGCCAGAAGGCTTAAGTATGTATGTGTATACGCAGAGTCGCAGTGGTTTGGGTCATGTGACCCGGCAGACCGCTGTAGTGTAGCGGCGGCGGCGTGATTAACCTCTTGATCAGCGGGAAACGCTACCCATGAAGCGATCAAGGGAATAGCCGGTTCCGCCCGGTTCTCTGATTGCCCCTGCTCACATAATGACAGACATACGGACGGTAAGACACAGACAGACACTGACGGAGTATTTGCGCCCTCCTGTTGATTTTAAAGGTCACCCCCATCAACATCCATTTTCATTACCAGAATAGAACATAATTTTGTGTGTCTGTGTGTGTGTGTGTACATGGGACTTTGTGTGTGTGTGTGTGTGTGTGTGTGTGTGTGTTTTGTATTCAGTATATGCAATGAATGCACCAAACCGCACGTCTCCGTTCCGGATCAGAACTCGAGTCTGGCCTCTGATCACCATTACGTTGGCGCATCATCGTGCTTCTGTGTTTTGGTTGTGTGTCGGGTTCACTTCCCATTCAAATCATACTGGTCTCTGAAGGCCCGGTTCATTTTGCACAGTGCAGCAATACCGGGGAAAAGCATAACAACGTTGTTGTGTGTGTGTGTGTGTGTGTGTGTATGTGTAGCAGTCAGGAAACCCTGCCGTCCTTCGCCGATCTAACGATCAATAACGCAGCAGAGCTTACTGAAGAGAATCTGCCTGCAGTCACTTCTGTCTCTTCTTCTGTCTTTTTCTTTTTGCCGCGGTCCGTAGCGCTTATCTCTGCAGCACGGATACATGGGCATTGTAAGGTGTGTGTGTGTGTGTGTGTGTTGTTGTCCTCTGGCACTCTCTCCCTTCTGCTTTCCAATCACTTCTGCAGGGGGGTGTGTGTGTGTTGGTATGTTAGTGTGTGTGGGGCTGTAGCAGTGGGAGCTATGCTGCGTGGGCAATGCTGCGATAGGTGTACGATACTACACGCTGTGACGGGCAGGACGTCCTCAGCCGAAACAAACCGCCATATTGGAGGAACTATAAGTCATTACTCTGCCCAATAGCATGACAGAGGTGTGTGTCTGTGTGTGTGTGTGTGTGTGTGTGTGTGATGCTTTGTCCTATAGCCTAGTGTCCAAGGAATAGTGTGACAAATGAGCCATTTATAGCCAGCTGCACCGCAATATAGCCTCCTCCTCCTCCTTCTCCTCCCCCAATCGCAATTATTCATCTTTTTAGATTGAAACCTACACAATATTGTCCTGTGTGTGTGTGTGTGTTCTCTTTGTTTTTCGCCTTCTGTTTGCCTATACTTTGGCCCCTCTCTCTCTTTGTGCACATCTCTCCACTTCTAACCCCTTCTCTTTTTATTTCTCTCTCTCTCCCTTTATACCGTCAGTGTCCCTCAGTGTCTTTCTCGATGGCATTGACGACTTGTGTCCTCCTACCTTTTCCTGCGGCGCTTCTACTCAAACAAACACACACGCCAAGAAAATGTCCCCGGCGCTCTCTGACAAAGCTCCTGTCGCACTACTGTCCACTCCTATTTTCTTTCTCCCCCCCCCCCCAACCCCAGGAGCATTGTGGGCCGGCGCTGAGGTCGTTCTGTGGACAGTCGCCCAGAGAGGAAGTGCAGCTTTCACTTGGGGAATAGGACTGAACAGGAGGAGCGAGAGAATGCGCAGGAGAAAGGAGGAGGAGGAGGAGGAGGAGGAGGAGGAGGCGGCTATAAGAGGCTGACGCAGGGATATGGAGAAGATTGGCAAAAGGTGTAGTCGGTAGCATGTTGTATATATCATCAGTAATCCATCAGAGCAGGGCAGCTCCCTGTTTACATGCTGGCAGAGTAATAGCCTGGTGGAGGACGCTGATGCAGTGGGGTGGGGGGGCCGGAGAGACTGGCTGGATGTGATGAAAGATCGGTCCCGACCGACTTGCGGACAGACCGCTAGACAAAGGCAATTTGTCCGGCGGTGCCGATTTCAGACAAGAGACTTGAGGGATGGCCATGGAGATAAGGGACTCGGAGACAAGGGAGGGCAAACAGACGGCCGGCGAATGCGGAGCTGACGGCTGGTGGTACCGAAATACCGACTAGTCCTCGCCTGTAATGTCTGTCGTGAACACACACCTGTTACGTGTGTGTGTGTGTGTGTGTGTGTGTGTGTATTATGTTTGTTTAGTGGAATTGCTTTTGTATCTGAGACAGGGAGATGGCAAACACAGTACTAGAGGCGTTCACACACATACACACAAAGTGGCCCCAGACTTACCGGGACTATTTAATCCGATCCCATCGTATGGTTCTAACCCTGTGTAGGTATTGGAACCGGGGATCTAATAAAACCCTGCTATCCGTTCCCCAATGGCCGACTGATGAAATGCACTAACGGCCTTATAGAATCGATGGTAACCCGATCAGCAGACTCAGCTTTACGTACACACACACACACACACACACGGATACAGCTCTCATACTGTAGTTACTCACAGACCTCTCCAGGAGCACTGGACTTCATGAAACCTCCACCGCATGTAAGTTTATATGTTTCAGGTGTGCGCGTGTGCGTGCGTGTGCGTGTGTGTGTGTGTTTGTGAGAATGACCAGGGTCTGGATCCCCTGCCCAATATCAAACAACGCCGTGTAACGATATTTTCTGCCTAATAGCATTGTCGTATCGAGACATATCGATTGTTACGTTTGATCCGGATCTCGGTTGATCTGAACGTAGTGTTTCTGAAGGTCTCATTCGCAGTGTGGACTGACCATGTGACCCAAAAGGGTCCATGTAAGGCACTAGCACCGCACTCCTGAGTCGTGCCATATTCATTCATATTGTTTTGTGCTTGTCTATTATAGGAAGAGATATGGGGATGAAGCGCACCGCTGTGTCTGGTGTGTAGGGAAAAAAAAGCGTATTTTACGAGATAATGTAAAGTCAGAGTTTTTGTGTGTTGTCTTTGTCTCGTGTGTTGTCGACCTATATGTAAATTAGGTCGGAAGGATGTTCAACTTTAAAATATTTTCTGCAGTTGGAGAGATAAGCGCTCTCTCTCTCACACACACACACACACACACACGATTAATTATACGTCGGCCCTTATTCTTTTTTCTGCCCATCAATCACGACATGCCCTCATCTTCCTTGTTCATGCCCCCCGCTCATTTTCCCACTTTCTTTTTCTGCTGAGTGTGTGTCACACACACACACACACACACACATGCACATGCACGCACACACACACGCACACACACTTGAGAGTGTGTGCCATTAGTAACCAGAGCCGAGTGTGAGTGCTGTAGAAGGGCGTAAAGTAGCGGGGAGGAGGCCTGTAAGAAACACTGAGTGGCTCTCGTCTTACATACAAGCCCTCATGACACTAATATGGTTGCGCCATTTTTCAAACCCTTTGAAATGTATACATACAGTCGGTATACGTTTGTACTACCTTATGATACCAATACGCCGAGCGTCTCACAATTCACGGCCATCCATAATTAACGGCCCATACCATAGGGCCGTAAACCTCACATGTTGGTGGCGTTACATCGCCTAACATGTTAAAAACACAAAGGAAATCTTCTCATTCTAGCGTGAGTCTCTGCTCACACCCGCAGCTCGAGTCTCGCTGCGCGTACGGTCATCCCACAGTGAAGTCCGTGTTTGATTAAGTGGATGCGGCGTTGCCTCTCGACCGCCTCGGCATCTCAAAGGGAGAAGCTCTTTTAACCTCCCCCCTCCAGCGTTTTTTTGTGGCATTTCACCAACGTTTACCCTCCTCGCCGCCCTTATCCATCCTCCGGTCCTGTCGTTTTATTTTTAATTATTAGCCATTTTGACTGTAAGGCAATCGAGGGGGTCACGGTCGGCCAGAGAGACGATTGATTATTTAAACTCTCCTCGCTTCTCAGAACGCATGCTTTCGTTTCTACTTCCTGGTTTTTTTTCTCATTTCCTCGATGCACCCCAGGGCTGTGACTGCGTGGTCAATAGTGTCCAAGGACGCTCTCACGGCCTCCCTGTGGAGTAACTGCTGCCCCTTCATTATAATGAGGTGTGTGTGTGTGTGTGTGTGTGTGTGTGTGTGTGTGTGTGTGTGTGTGTGTGTGCGTGTGTTAATGTCTGACTGTAGAACAAACTCAGTATTTCCCCTCTAGGGTCGCACATGTGTCCATATTACATGGTTACGTAGTGTGTGTGTGTGTGTGTGTGTGTGCGTTGTGCTTTCATATGGACATGTGACGACCGAGTCTAAATCAGGCAACAGTGAGAGCAGCGGCGATGAATAATGCAAACCGATAAAAGCAGCTTCAGCCCAAGTCTCGGATAGACCGGGGGCCAGAGATTATGGTGGTCCAAAGAAACGTCTGAGCGGGCGGATTTATTGGTAATAGTGTGGGTGATGAAATGGATAGCAAGAGAGGGAGAGAGAATACCGGTGTGCCATAAGCGCGCCGCATGCAGGTGCACTATACACAATACACTTGCTAATTTAAGATGAACTAGTTCAGTTTAGCATGTAGACGACGTAGCATGTGTTTTCAGGGAAAGCGACGGGTGCTGTACCAGAGTACCGCGTAAGGTGGCTTTTACACGACGACGATCCGAACACAAACCGCAAAAGTGGCGTCGCGTTCCCACTTTTTACTTCGCGTTTAGACGAGCGTCTTTGGGTGGAAATCTGCACGCACACGGTGACGCAAAAGCGTGAGCGGCTCAGAGCACACTTTTGCGTTTTCAACCCTTTTAGACAGGAACGCGACGGCGGTGGAGCGTTTTTAAGACTTCCACTCTGGAGGGTGGGTTAATTTGTGTGCGTTTTTAAGCCCCCAAAAACGCCGTCGCCGTCTACACGAAAGGCACATCTGATAAAATATTTTGTCGGTTTCACCCGGGAGCGTTGTCGTGTAAAGTGGGCCTAAGTCAGGAGAGATGGGGACACTCGACTTGGCTTAAATGGCAGCTGACGGAGGAATGCGAGTATGGGGAGTAGGAAGCAGATCGGATATAGAATCGCACGGAGCCATCTGGGGACTTGCAAGGTACAGTTAAGTCACTACCGGGTGATTGCGTTTGAACGCCACCTAGCATGGCTTAAAGTCCCGGTACCTTTAGGTGTCGGTATACCGCGATATCTATGATTAACAAAACACAAACCCGAGTTTATTTAGGTGTGGTTTTCGGATAAACATTAGTATTGGAGTGTTCTAATGCATCTAAAACCATGCGCAGTGAACTAGACCTTTCTAATGTTTCATTGGGTTTCTATACTGTTGGCGAAAGGCGAGCAGAGGGCTAACGGATCCGGCGTAGCCTGGTGGGCTTAAAGGCTAGTTAGGCCGGCTGAGCTAATTAGCCTTGATTTCCGCCATCCTGTTTGAAACACAGAGGAAAGCCGGGGATTACCGTGAGTCGGACTATGGACTATGGTGTTTACAAAGCGTAGTGCGTCTGTGTGGCTGTGTGTGTGTGTGTGTGCAAGCTAAGCTACAGGTACAAACTGCTAATCAGCTAAAAAATTATGCAGTTTGCGAATGTGTGTGTGTGTGTGTGTGTGTGTGTGTTTGCCGCTTGCGTTCAAATGTCTGTAGCTCGACAGCGGTAGCTTGACATAGAGCCTCGAACCACTCAAGAAAAGCAGCTTAACTGTGCCAGCTCCCAGCTGGGATACTCCACTGGTGACACTGGTGTGACCCCCCCCCCCCCCCCCCCCCCCCCCCCCCCCCCCCCCCCGCCCCCCCCCCCCCCCCCCCCCCCCCCCCCCCCGGCCGGTGTGTTTGCGGGAGTGTGGGGGTGTCTGACCAACAACAACAACCCCCATTTACTACAGCCTTTGTTCGGCATTTGACCTCCTACATGGCCATCTTCTCAGCACTGTCTGGTGATAAGGCAGACAATGAGGGCCCTTCCCCTATAGCCCACAAGAGAGGAGGAGAAAGCCACCACCACCTCCTCCTCCTCCTCCTCCTCCTCCTCCTCAGCGCCAACTCTACAGACCACCAGTGATTGTTGACCCAGGCATGAGAAGATATACAGGAGTCCCGGGGATGAATCGCTTTCAGTACCATGTATATGGTGTGTCACAGACACAACAGTTGAGTCATCCGTCCCTCATCCGTCAGCTATTAGTGAGTGATATGTGCTGTATAGAGTTGACGCTGCCTGCTTCTGTACGAGACAGTTCAGATTTTCAAGTGCTTCCTGCTAATTTCGGACCAATCAGGGCATGTCTTTCCCTGATTGTCCCTCTTGAAGCCCTCTTGCCTGTCAATCACAGGTGCATGATGCAACACTTTTGTGCCCCCTCTCTCTTTACAACTCTTGCATCTAACCTACAGCACCTTAAAGGGGTGCGCAGTTTTCGGGCGCCAAACGTCACGCGGCAGAAACGCGGTCCCCTTACGAGATAGACGACTCCAGTGGCAACCACCCAGAGGCGAGAGTGTGTGTCGCCAGGTACCTGCGGTGATGGTGTCGGTCTCCTTGGCACTCTGCTCCTCCACGCTGCGTCTCCTCTGGATCTCGAAGCGCCGGGAGAAACCCTCCTTGGGCTTCCAGAGGGACTGCAGCACCAGGGGCTTCTCGTTGTCGCCCACCACCCGGAAGCACTCCCTCTTCCACTGGTGGTCCGCGCCCGTCTGGCCGATCACGTCGCACAGCACGTACCGGCTGGGGTCTTCCTTCTCCAGGCAGTACCTGGGGATCGAGACGGCACAAACCATCAGGACGGGGATAGCCGCAGTGCATTTGCTTTTGAGGACCGCTGAACCCATGCAGAATTGTCGGGTGAAACCGAAACCCCTCACCTTTCCAGAGCCTCCTTGACCAGCTCCTTGGCGCTGGAGCGGATGGTGGCCAGGACGCTCTTGTAGTGGGTCCCCTGGCAGATGTCGCTGCCGAACACCTTCAGGATGCCCGGCGCGGACATCTGACTGGACAGCTCGGCCGGGTCGTCCTGGGCCCGGAGCTGCTGGCCGTCGCCCGTCACGCACCTGCGTCCCGCGGCCCGGGACCCGGCGTCCCCGGGGGTGGGGCTCCGGTTGAACACGGTGGACAGCCTGTTGTTGTGCCGGCGGATCTTGCTCTTGGCCGGCTGCCGGACCCCCACGCCCTCCGCCGAACGGACCGTGCTGTCCGAATTGTTGGACCTGAGGGAGGGGAAAGGGCAAAGAGGGGGAGCAGGAGGAGCAGGGGGAGCATGAGGAGGAGCAGGGGGAGCAGGGGGAGCAGGATGAGCATGAGGGGGAGCAGGAGGAGGAGCAGGAGGAGCAGCATGAGGAGCAGGGGGGCAGGAGGACAAGCATCAGAGGAGCAATTGAATAACTTTTAGCCAACGGGACAGCATGCATTCGCCATAGAAATGTCAAAGGTGGATTATGGATTATGTTGATTAATGGGATTATGGGGTTTAGTGGTGACTTACTGTACAGAGCCATTGCTGGGTTTCCTCCCAAGTTTGGCCAGCCGCTTCTTCGGGGAGCCGATCAGCAAGCCCACCGGGAAGTTGAGGGCTTGCTTGGTTAAATAGCTGCTCCTCTCCTCCGAGATCATCGTGACAACAACAAACAACAACAACAAAAAATAAAAACAACAACAACTTCAAATGGTCGAGACGTGGCGGTACGTTTGAACAGTCAGGACCGCTCCATCGCGTCTCTCAGTGAGTCATCTGGATGTGCTGCTGCTGCTGCTGTGGACAGGTCTGGACCCGGACCCGGACCAGGACTGGTCTAGGACTAGAACCGCAAGTGCTTGCACTTGTCCGATGCGCTTTGGTTGATGCTGCAGCTTCCCACGTCCATGTCCAACACCGCCAGCGAACCGCTCTTGTTGTTGACTTTGTTGTTGTTGTTGTTGTTGTTGTTGTTGTTGTTATCCGAAGAGCGAAAGTGGCGTTAAATGTTTCGCGAAATAGTTCGCGAAATGTTCTTGTACTCCACGCGGGAAAAAGAAAAAGAAAAGAAAAGAAAAACCCACAAACGCGGACTTTAAGACTGAACTCTCAGCTCAGCGCGAACCGGTCCCAGATATCCATCCCCCTCGGAGACGCACCGCGCTGACGGCCCGCACATCCCATAATATCCGCCTGATCCGTTAGCTGGGAGCGCCTGAGCCCGACTCCCTAATGTCCCCCAGCGGCTGTGGACTCAACTAGTGTGGGTGAGGGAGGGGAGGGAAGGGGGAGAAAAGGGGAGGGGAGTTGTGCCGCTACTACTACGACTCTTACGTCACTGGCCAATGAGCGGGCAGGCGGGACGACGGGTGATTATGGCGATGCCTCGTTCCCACTTCCAGGCGGGAACGAGGAGGCCGCAAATAAGCGTTATTGTTAGTGAGCGAGGGAGAGGGGGCGGGACTTTCAGTACATGGGTTTAGCGGCGACGGGCGAGAGAGGGAGGGAGGGACTTTCGATAGATGTGAGGATATCGCTTTCGGATATTGCTTTGAAAAAATGTTTATCTTTTTTTGTTCTCCTCTTTGTTTCTGTTTCTTCTTGACGTTTACGGGCGTAAACGATTCATAGGAGGAAAACCGGAAACTGCGTTGCGGTAGACCGGGATAACGCTACAATCCAGGATCGTCTCTCTGACTATGTAATGGGAAACGACTTCACGGTGTACAGAACAGTGAAGGCGAATGTATTGATCTGATAGCGGGATCTTGGGGACTGCATCAATCTGGTCCGAAATTAGGATCAGATTTAAAAATAATACTGTCAAAACAGCATATTGTCTAATAGGTCTGGTATTCTACATAAAATAAATAGGTGAACAGAGAACTGCCACTTTATGCAAAGGTGTTTTATTTCTAACTATTAGTCTAGCTGTGTATGTAAACCAACACTATACAAATCTACACATTTTCCATGAACATCACACTCAAATCCACTACCCTGGGCCTCTATATGTCGCTATTTTAGGCACACGTGGGAGAAGGACCCCACCTTGTGGTCGTATCTCTCAATGTATAATGAACACATGCTCATTTGCATGTTGAGTACTGCCATGGTTGAGTTATGTGCATTTGTTTTCAAATGTATTTAATTCAATTAAATTGGCATAATTTAATAGCATGGGAACGAAAACAAAGTAAAAGATTCCCCTACTACAACACTACACACTGCTACAAGTAGGACTAGCTGGTACTACTTCCATTACTGCTACTTCTAACAATGATAATTGAATGAATATTATTTGTGTTTGTTCTATGCTTTGATATTTTACCAATATGTCTAATCGATAAACTTGTCAGTGGTCCTGTGTTGTAGTTGGTCCTAATTGAGAAGCCTTAGAGGAAAATAAAGACTAGATATGAGAAACAGTAGGGCTTTGTTCCCACTATATGGTCTAACCGCCCTGGTTTGGGCTATACCTGCCTATATGTAACCATCTGCTCTCTACCCTCGAGGTGTTATTTGTCCGCACATGCACGTTCATGTAGCTCATGTTTCTAATGCTATAGCCCCAAATCATTTGGATTTGTAGAGCCGTAGAGACAAGAAGTTGGGTCAAACGTATATTTGCCCAGCAGAACGCATGCTATGTAGTATAAATGTATACATACTATATTACATTTGCTTAGGACATCATTTAGAGCTCAATACAGGGGATTGCTCAGATTGATTTAGAGCCATATTTATTTTCACTTTTGGGGTTATCAATAATTGTTCCAAATATTGGAGAAAATGGGAAGGGCATGCGTTTTCGGCAGTAGTTAGTTCAAGCAACCAAGTGATAATCTATTTGGTAATCTCTCTCTCTCTCCCTCTCTCTCTCTCTCCCCCCCCCCCCTCTCTCTCTCTCTCGCTCTCTCTCTAGCTCCGCTCCCTCTCTCTCTCACACACACACGCACGCACACACACGAGATGTAGCGGTTTTTTTGGGTATGATGATCTTGCAGGCGGATGTGAGTTTCTTTTTTTCAGTGTGTGAAAAAATTCAACTGTGTTCCGTGGTCGCGTGGTTGAATGTATGTGGTAATAACACGCAGCTACAACTTACCAGAAACAAAGTACATACAACACACATATAGGAGACATGGAAGAACAAAAAAATCCGATATAGGACACTTTAAACAACGCACAGCATAGCCCACACGAGTATATGTAGTAGTAGGCTACGTATACCTATACAGACATACAGGGCGTGCGTGCGTGTGCGTGCGCGCATGCGCGTGGTGGTTTCTCCCCCCCCCCCTTGCGCTCCACGTTTCCGTTGTACTGAGAACTCTGGGGGGAGCGGGTGCGCGCGCGCGGCGGTGTCAGCTCCGTTATTTAGAGTCAGCGGATCCACCAGGCTTGTATGGTGGAGGTGGTGGTTGGTGGTGATGGTGGGGGGGACTAAAGGCCAGCCGTTAGGTGTAGCTAGCTGCTAATAGGGTTAGTGTTGTTAGTGTCGGTGCTGGTGGTGCTGCTGGTGGTGTAAAATAGTGACGTTGAGCGGGTTCACAAAGTTAAGTAACGTTATGCGGTTGGTCCGTTTGCGTGCGCGTCGGTGAGGCGGTGTTACACTCAGGTATCTGGAAACATTGAAGGTAAGGCTCAAGCCATGTATGGTCTATGTCAGACTTTAGAGTTAAATCATTCATAATTACATCTTTTCTTTTCTTTTTAATCATGTACCGTCTCTTGTTTGCGAAAGAAAGGAAGAGAAAGCAACATGAACCGTTGGCTTTAACCCTCTGCCATTGGCTGTAACCCTAGGTTACCCTAACCCTGGAGTTGTTAATCATGTGTCAGGGCCATGATGAGCAGGCCGAACTTCAACAGGAGCAGCCATTCAAATTCCCAAGCTGCTCATGTTTTAATCTGAACTGTGATGATTTATGTCGTTTTAATAACCAGTTTTAATAACTATCCAGACAGGCCGTTGGGGTTGTACCTCTACTAGTACAATGGAGATGCTCACTGTAATAACATAATCTGAACTGTATGCTTGCCATTGTAGTCATCACCATGTTGTTATTCATGTTTGTATCCATGATATGTGAATTTGGAGCCGGTCAATTAAGTATAACTTTTACAATTTCATGTCAATACCTTCCAAGAAGATGTTTTGTGTATGCCACCCTGTTGTTATGGTGTGGGGACAGGTGTCACCATTTGATGGTAAATCAGCACCGCTGATTTAATGAAGGCTGCTTGCTCACTGTTATTTGTTCTGCAAATGATCATCTAAAATGCTAAAATGTACAATTCTCAGTGCTCCTCTTTTGACTTTGTTTTAATTATAGGCTTTCCCACTCAACTACTGCCCACGACCAACACCAACAACAGTATCAAGTAGGCCTATTTATCCTGTAAAGTAAATCATTGTAAAGTAAATCACACTGTTTTCTCAATTTTTATTGAGCTATTTGATTCATAGGTACAGCATCAACCCTGTAGGTAAAAAGTAACAACTAATAGCTTCTATAGATTTATCCACTCCCTTTACCATGGGAAGCCGAAACATATCCACCAATAGGCCTATTATGATTTATGGTAACTTTACAAGCACAGCTAGAAGTTGTTATTATGTTGTAGAACAGTAGGCCTGCGTACTTTCCCATTTGGGAACAGAAGCAGTTAATTTAAATGATTTTGCATGTAATAGCAGATACTTTGCCAACTGTACAGGCCTAGGCTATATTTACATACATGCTAATCTTAGGCTGCCTATCATATTGACTGATTGAACATAAGTGACGTCTAAACTGCAGTATTATTTTAATGAGTACTATAAGTATTATTATTATTATTATTATTATTATTATTATTATTATTATTATTATATATTATTATAGACATTGGACCTTTTACCTTACCTTTTTCACTACTACTTGGCTTTTCCCTGATGTCCGGATAACAGTGACAGAGACATCAATTGAGGTCCTGCACATTTAATCATGGATGTTTCAGATCTTCTGATTCAAGTGAAAGACTGGTAACCTTCAAACGGTAACCAAACACTTCTCTCATGTGTTCAATATTAGCTCAAGGCTGAATCACTGGGCAAGTGACGACGCCTCTCTCTTTGAGTTTAGAGTCGATGTTTCTGGAAGTCTTTTCAAAACAGCTTCAACAGCAGAACCCGTAGACTTTAAAGGCGTTTTAAAGGCAGAATCCACATTACTTGTGACGGGAGGCTCTGTGTTGTTTTCCGTTGCTCACTATTGTCAATGGTTAGAAGGATTAATGGATTTTGTCATTATAGTGTTAAGATAACATAAAATAAGATTTATTAATCCAACAGCGGGGAAATTTGCAGTGTTACAGCAGCAAAAACAAAACCAAACTACAAAACCAACGGACCAACAAAGGCAGCAACCTCTAAACCTGACATCTTCAACACCATTTAACACGGTGTGACGTCCACTTCACATTTCCTACAGCATGAAGCGTCAGTAAAAAAGCAAAATATAATGTAAAAAATCAAGATATAATAAAACGTAAAATACAATTAAGTAAACATTGTAGTAGTAGACACAACGGTTGAGTTCACCTTATTGCACATTGGGAATAATGACATTGCACATAGGGAATATTGATATTGCACAGTTTAGTATATATTCATATAGTTTTTTTCAAGTCAAACCTACCAGACGTTGATTGGCTCGGTGAAGAATTCAGACCGAGCCGAGTAGGCTACCACTCAAGCAACTGACTGCTGAATATTATTAAAGTAAATATAAAAGTTGGCAAGATTCAGAGATTTAAATCACCTAGCTTACTCCCAGGGCTGTGAATAGGCATATAATTTTAATGAACCGGTTTGAAGATAGATAAGATAAAAGCGATGATTTCATAAGAGGAACTAGGTTCAGACCAGTATGAGGTATGAGGTGTTTTTCACTAAAAATACATTTTGTTTGTTTAAATGCTCATGCAAATAGTAATGGTCTGCTGGTCCGATTGGGTGAGCAATAAACTGAAGGTGACTCCACTCTCCTATTAAAGGGTATGTAAACCCCAATTTTAGCAGGAGCACTTCCGCCTATTACAAGTTTAGGAAAATGAAGTCTGAGCAGTCGTAAAGGTTTTAGAAAAAACTGAAACATTGGCTTCCATAGGAGCAAATGCAAAACCCACATCACACTCACTTGAACAGGCCACAGAAAACGACCACTGACTCTGGAAAAGCGTTTTGAGCTGGACGTAGCAGACTTCTTGTATTTTGCAGAGAATTTCCCCCGTGAACAACTTTAGACATTGCAGTCAAATATAACTGATGTTTACTAACACTTACGGAACCATTTTTAACTGAAAAAGGGGATTTCCGGGTTACTTACCCTGTAAAGACAGCAACTAATGTTACCATACCGTCATCTTTATCTGATCAACAAATAATACAGAAGTAGCATATAGCAAATAATACATGTACTGACATGAACATCTTCTAAAAGTGTTTGGGATCTTAAGCAGGAGGTGTTTCCACATCACCATTTCTTATAGTGCAACCAGTAGCAACATGCTTTTGACTATTTAGCAGACAGTATTATCCAAAGTGACATACAGTAAACATATTAGTCATTAAGGAGCAGGTAGAGGTTAGGGCATCTTGCTCAAGTAAGCCTATAGGTATAGGCTGTGGACATTGGGGATTTCGAACCCAGAACCTTTCAGCTGGCAGTCGAACACCCGAACCACTTCCCCACGCTCCTCTTTACTTTTAACTGAGTTATCGTTATTCCAGGGTGCTAATCGCATGAAGCGAAACAACGTCAATGTTAATAATTGATCTCGCTGGCGCGGCTTGTGTTCACTGGGCAGACAACAAAGCATGACAAACCTACATTAATAATCACTTAACGCCTTCTGTCCGCGGTGTCCGTGGTTATCTGGCAGTGTTCCAACAGTGAGCTCAGCCTAAGAAAACACTTTGTTTATCTTTTGGTCACAGCAAGACGTTTTGTTTGAATAAACCATGTGCTGATGATTCATTGAGTCACTTCAGCTGACTGAAAATGCTCCTCACAAGTTATCAGGGCCCGTATTGATTCAATTTGACTATTTGTCTGACAAGCCATCTTCAAATGTAAACACATTTGTAATATTTCTGTACAATTTTGAACCAATCATGTTTTACTTGAATAATTCTCTATTCTCTCTCTAATCTGTACTTTTTTTAAGTACACGCAATAAGCCCTATACATGATCAGTTGTTGATTAGCATTGAGCCAACCCAAACTGGATCATCTACTAAACACGTTCATGCACTAACGGTGGAGCGTGTGTCGACATTAAAATCTAAAGTCATAATTATGAGTAGTTTTACTTGTGATACTTACTATATTGTATATACTTAGTATCAAGTGCTTCAATATGTTTACTTGAGGAGAATGTTAATAGGGAATTTTTTCGAAGTATCTGAAGGGATTGAAAATGTATGTTAGCATAGAAATCCCTTTACAATTGTGAGTGATAAAAGAGCTCAATTTTTGATATTTTCCAAAATAATCTTATTATTTTCTCTTTCTTTTTCTCTTCCCTTTCTGGCCTAATCTATGAAGACATAGTCAAAAAACCCTGATCCAGCCCGGGAGCTCTCTCTCTCTCTGTCTCTCTCACTGTCTCTCTCTCTCTCGTCTCCATGGAGGCTGTGGCAAAGTATGACTATGAGGGGTCGGGATCTGAGCTGAGCTTCAGAAAGGGGGATGTCCTCAAGGTAAGGGATCACCACTGGGCCAAAAGAGACTACAACTCTCAAATGTTACTACAGCACATTTTTAAAAGATATGTGATACTATTTGGTTTTGACTGATCTAACCTTGCCTTTGGGGTTTTATCTTAGATTTTATCCACTAGCAATATGTGGTACATGGCCGAGATGCATGGACAGCAAGGATTTGTGCCACAAAACTCTGTAGATGTTCAAATACCAAGGTGAATAGCTTGCTGCTGTACCGTGTGCAATAATTGACAATGTTTTTAGTACGGCCTTTCCTGGTGTGTCTTTTTGAATTCTGTATATGTTGAAATTTGTTTGTCTGTCTTTATGATTATAATTATTATGATTTGTTGAACTGTGAAATTAATTAAAACAGTTTATGTAAACTAATATGTCTGTGTATTTGAACAGGAGTGTGCGTGTGGATATAGGGTTTGTGTGGAACCAGAGCAAGAGCATACAGTCTTAAGCTGTGTTTGTGTTTGTAGCTGGTTCCAGGAGAACACCAGTCGCGGCTTAGCCGAGGAGGACCTGCGTAACAAGGATGTGGGACATTTTCTGATTCGTGGGTGCCAGAGCTCCCCTGGAGATTTCTCCATCTCCGTCAGGTTGGTTTCAACATTTGCGTGTCTGTGTGCGTCAGTGTGTGTGTGGTTCTGTTGAATGCACATAGCACATATGTTTACCTCTTTATAAGGCTGTATATTGTAGATGTTTACCTTGACCAGATGTTGACCGGTCCAGCTGAGCAGAATAGATAAAATTCAGGCCTTATGTATTCATGAGAACAGCACAAAGGAGCATTTTCCCCATCATCTTTTTTTCTGTTGAATACATTTTCACCATTATGCTCCCCATATGTTCACCTGGACTCTGGACTACAGTAGTGCCTCTTGGTGGGGGGGGGGGGGGGGGGGGGGGGGGGGGGGGGGGGGGGGGGGGGGGGGGGGGGGGGGGGGG
>JAOPJI010015192.1:0-33472 GCA_027122695.1 Merluccius productus
CCATATCTCTAAAACTAAAAGGGCTGTAAAATTTCTAAGTAGCTCATTAAGTACGTTGTTAAGAGTTCTTTTTACGCTTATAATGTACACACACTAAAAACCCTTAAATAATGAGAACAGTGTTTGCACTTGCGTACTGATGTGTACAGACAGACAGACAGACACGCGGACACTCCTCTTTTATATATATAGTAGATGTCGCTTCAAATAATACTATTAATTTCATAGCTGATTCTCATTTTTAATTTTTTGAAGTATCAAGTGTTCAACCAAGAGTGTACTAATAAATATAGCGATTAAAGAGTGATGAAGTCGTCAATGTTATCATTGAGTGATAGTGTGACTTAATTATTTCATTTTGACACGAATAAATAAAGTACTGCTCGAAGGTATCCATTGGTTAGATTTGTGTCGGACTTAATTCTGATAAACTTTTTTTTTCCAATGAGTAATACCCACTAAAAGTGTGTTTCCGGATTCAAAAGGTTCATTAGTAGTGAATTCGTCGTGTTTAAACAGCGTGCTTTCGACGAGTTGTCGAAAACTCTAACACTTTTGACTGTTTGTAAAAGGGATTCAAAGTACCCACCAAAGCCCCCAAAGTAGCACCACCTGAACCTGTCTCCGAAAAAGCCGCCCAACCGAATCAAGTGCCGCACCTAAACAGCGTCGAAAAAATACCAAAGTACTCACTACCAACTTTTCAGTCTAGCGACACTTGTCACCTTCAGGGAACGCAAGGAGAAGACCGTTTTCCTCAGCAACATCTCTTTCGATGTCGACGAGACTGCACTCAAGTCTTTTTTCGAACAAGTACTACTCAATTGCAACCACTCGCTTGAATTAGCCCACTCCCATAACAACTGTGTGTAATGACGCTTTTTCGCAGTGTGGAAAAGTTGTGGAAATCAGACTCGCCAAATCTCGCTCCAATCGCTCCAAGGGCTATGGCTATGTGGAATTCGACGACGTGGTATTTCTGCTGCAAAATAGTTTCACCATGGAGATATAGGGGTCGACCGCGAAGGCTCTGCTTTTGGACAGAACGCCGGTAGGCAACCGGCCGTTGTACGTGTCACCGTGCATCGACAAGACGAAGGAATCGTTGCCATTTAAAGTAGTGCGATTGATGGCCGTTGTTGTAGTTGATTGGGGTGGATAGTACAACATTGATTTGTCGGCGAACACACTCTTTATCAGTAAACTGTCGAGAGACACTACACTGGAGACCCTCAAGCAAGTATTCAGTCAAGTGAGAGTGTCTGTTATACAGTTGGTAATGGTTGAGTCGGCTGAATTTAGTTGTCGGGCCGCATAAAAGAAATCCGCTTGGTCACCAATCGGTCTGGGAAATCCAAAGGTTACGCCTATATGGAGTTGGCTGATGGTGTACGTTTGTTTTTGGTGTAATTTTGCTCAAGTGGACTGCTGACTTTGTAGGAAAGCGCAAGTAACGCCATTCTAATGTATGATGGTACAGTGGTTGATGGAGCAACGATTTGCATTGACAAATCGAATCCCCCAAAAAGAAAAGAGTTGGCTTCGAAAAAGCCTACGTCAGATAATCGTGCAAACTCCGCAAGATTGCCTGTGAAGGGTGACAAACCCAAGTACCTATTTTAACAAACATCCAAATGAGCTGTGACATGTGTTAATCGAATAATTTGGTACGGTAGTCTATCGAGAATGAAGCCTCGTCTGCTAGTTGAAAATAGCGCTGACCAACTCAAAACTTCACACACCAATGATGTTGATGGGTTGCCCACCAAGCCGACTCCCGGCACGACAATGACCAATAAACATTTTAGAGATTTATTCAAATAATTGATCGCTTGCCACTGTGTGTGCGCGCTAGCGCGAATAGTCCGGCGTTGCCTGGTGACGGTTAAGTCAAAGTTTTAATTTTCTGCTGGTAATTTAAACAGTGAAAATGTGGCAAATTAACAACGATGGAGGCGACTATTCTCACGGACCATAAATACAGGTCCACCAGTTTACCTGTATTTGATTACTTGCGACCCCTAAGAGTGCTAGCGATGTGCCACCATTAATTAAATATGACAGGTTCTGCAAGCTAAACTTTATTCCTTTTCTAGAAGCAGGTGCTGGTGAGATTAAAAATGGCGTCCGTGCAAGCGTACAGCGTCTTTGTAATAAATGCTGTCCTTGAGGAGAGCCACTGCCGTTGATAAATAGCACTCTAACACCTATTCAATGGGTCTTAAAACTTCTGTTAGTTGTAGTTAGTTAAAATTAGATAAAACGATTGTTTCAGTGAATTTAATTTGATAAGTACAGGGACACCTTGCATTACACGGTATTGTTATAAAAGAAATTCAAAAAAATGTAGAAAACTATCAATATGTTATTAAAAATTGCACGAATAAATTTGTATTAAAAGTAAAATATATTAATATATATTGTGATTTTTTGCCCTAATAGTTTAAGATGCACCATATAGCATCATAATTTCTATTGCAAAAAATGAAACGTTCATATATTTTGGTGCTCTCAACCTTTATTGGACAGTAAACTGCCGAGCTCTACAGAAGATAACAAAAAGTGTGCTGTTTTGGTGGAAACAGTGCAATTATAAAAAAGCTATGAGAACAACTTTAACACTGAAGACTCATAACATCGTTTATATCGATCGATAGCAGAAAAGCACTACTGAGAATAAGGCCAAGACTGGAAAGTAGTAAAACTGCTGAAGTCAAGTTGATTGATCCCGTCACTTTGTTGAAGTGAATCAAAAAGCCGATGCAACTGAGAGCGAACAGCAGTGAGTGGGCACACGCAATGAATCGAATATCTCTAAATATGATGGGTATATTATTTTGGAATTTTGCCGCGTTGAGTATGATTCTGGTTAGACATATTGTGGCACAGAAAAAATAGACTATGCCGAACACATAATCTGACCACGTTCTAATGGTCTCTTCAAACCGGCAGCAGCAGCAGCTGCACAGATTGCAGTTGAATAATTGTATCACAAACTGGATGAGGGCAAGACCGCCAACAATAGTTGTGAGCATGAAATCATGCGTTTTAACATAGAGCATCAAGTGGGTTTCATTGTTATCGACGTTTGGATTGAGCCGCAGGTTACGTACTAGCGTCATTATTAAATAAGAGCCTACGCTGCACAAGTGTAATTTTCATTGAAGTTACCGCACAGTTTCCAAGAGCCATACTCCGCAACATCGATGCTGTAGTCCTACGATGTTTAGCCATTTAATTGCTCGTTCAAAAATTCAAACAAGTATTTGTGCGCGTTACTTTGTTTCCGAATATTTTGCTCAACAGCGTGTCTATTTGGTTTAGTTTTTGGTCCACATCACATCGACATGTCGCCAAAATTACCATAAAAACATACAATTGTGTCTGCATTTTGCGAATCAATGACAATAAGCTATTGTTAGCAATTAAAGTGAGGACTTTAGCTAATAGTGCTCAGAGGCTCAGCCCCCAAAATATACCATTAACAAAGTACTTATGAGTGCTCTTATCATGAGTATATTGGCAAGTAGATATTATTAAGCATGTTGGTGCTCGCCCTAATACTGACTGTCGCACTGCAACTAACAAGATATTTGTGCGGGTCGCCCCCAAAAATAACAACGAGTGGCAAAATCGCTTACAAATAAATACACTCAATACGACCAATTCATGTAGGGATAAACGGTATATACGCCAACGGCAAGGAACAACAACGAAATCCCAACGAAAGTTTTGCCGTTGTCCAGCAACCAATAGTTGGATGGCTCGTGGTAGACTTTCGATCTCAGTCGCTGTTGTTTTTTGAAATCTTTGTGAATGAATTTGGCATTTCCGTTCAAGATGGAATGTTTGAGGAGAGTTTTGTTGGTGTTCTTTCTGCTCCAACCGCTCATCAATATCAAGGTTCTAAATGGAGTGTAGAGTTCAAAGTGGCACTGGGGTGTGTGTGTAAACATAAGATCAACAGTAGTAGTAGTGGTGGTGGTGGTGCTTACCTGTAGGAGAAATACCCAAACCCATTGATGAAAACACTTTCCGGTGGAAACTGGTCAAAGAGTAGCAGTGCACTTTCGATCGATTTCTCCCAGCTTTCCGCTGTTATCAGTTCAGGTATGTGGCTGAGGAAATTGTGCACTGTCGCCATGTCACATTCTAACGAGAGTATCTCATCACGTAATCCCATAACAAGCTATAAGTGAGCCAATAAACTGATTCATTGGAGATCAAGTAAATACTGTCGACGCCACGTAAACGGACATGCACCTGTCGGTCACCATAAAGAGGTCGAATAATCGACAGACCAGCGAAAACGATTTCACATTGTGCGAAAACCATGTTAGAATCCACGACAAGCAAAACACCGCACCAACATTTGATCTGTGTAATCACCACGCCCATTAACATATTAAATTAGACAGAATAAAGGCCAGCTTTACAATAACGCAAAAGGTTACCTTTTCATGAATTGATACAACTCGTTGTCATTGATTTCGATGAGTCGCATCACCAAATCCAGGTAGTAGGTGGTTTTACGGAAATCCGTGCTCATAAAGTCTCTAATGGCAGTCATTTTGTTGAATGGCCAAGTGTTCTGTGTGTTAATAGCGCAATAATACTTTAAGTGCTTCTGGCTGAGAACACGCAATATTGACGCTCCATGATTTGGGCCCACCACCAACAGAAGCACCGTAGCAACGTCATGGAACCCCTATTTATGAGATATCACAACCAGGTTGTATGAGTGTGTTAGTCTAGCTGGTTGATTTGTCACAGAGACAACAACAACAACAACTAGTAGTAGTACTGGACAAATAGAGATACCTGGTAATATGCCAAACGTTGGTTCTCACACAACACACGCATTATAATATCATACAAAGTTTCGGAGAATATGGAAATTTCGGTGGATACACCTAGCGCACAATTGAAGGATACTCTAACAATTGATCGTGTCTGAAAACCCCTACCTTCATCGGAGTTGTCTGCCCCGCCACTACTGTCATCTTCAGAGCTATCTTGTTGGTATTAGTTGTGTGCCATTTCGCCTAACAATACCTGTTTGGGAGTATTTCCGGTGTCTTTCACAGTCCATATACACAATTCGTGAGTTTTTGTTTGCTGAGAACTCTTCTCTGCCAAAACCTACACAAATCAGTGCACTATTGTGACGCAACAAACCACGCGAAATTATCAAAATCGTTACAACTAAGCTTCAAATAATCGTAAGGCTTGATAGAGTTGATCAGTTGCCATAGACGTTTTCTTCTCGAAAGAGAACCGATTCCGTCTGCGTTTATGCACAACGAAACCAAATTCGCAAACGGTGGATTTGAACCGTCAAGTCCCACGTCGGGCTCTTCCATCTGGAGTTTACAATTGGGAATTGGCCAGCTAGAGTGCTGTTTCTATTTAATATCGCAATAAACCAGTTCCAACCGATCGATTTAATGGTCAAATGAGAGCGCTATTTGTGAATCAAAATGAGGTGCGCGCTCATGTTTTTGTATATCCGCTTAATGAACGCTTCTGCTCTGGTAGTTTCGTTGGTTGTTTGAAAATGCTAGTTTTGGCTTTTTTAAGCGCACTATTTTGTATTTGATTCACTTTAATTCATTGGAAGATTAACTACACGTTGGTTTAAGACTGATCGTCACTTTACTATAACATCAAACTATTTAAATATTCTGCAGTTTAACACCTATGACATAATCAAACATTGGTTGATGGAAACATTAAGGTTTTGAATACCATAGAGATTGACTTAAAAATATTGGGTAGTTGTGTATCGTGGAAAACGGTTATTTTTGGCGCCAAAAAACTATTGAAACATCGAAACACCCCACATTTGACTATTGTAGATGATAGCAGCGTTCAACAAACTATTCGGAAGGTATCCTCTTCTTTCACACTGTACTCATAAATTAGGTCGTTCAAGTCTTTCGAAATTAACGCAACACAACATACGCTATTTACCCATGCGGTCAAACCACACGATACCGACAGCTTTCTTGCCTCAGTTTTCAAAAGTTGGACGGAAGTAACCACAGCAACGAGGTTCAGCAACACAATAAAGCTGTGCCCACAAATGAAAAGCCTCAAATCTTTCAGAACAGGCGGCACTTCTTTATAGCGACATTGGATTTTGAAAAATAGGTCTACTGATTCACCAGCCATACAACACACTTGTACAAGTACCAAAGTAACCTCGATACCTATTAGAGATTTGAATTTAGGCTTTTCTTTCACACACTTCCATAGAGTGCATATTTTGGAAATGTTGACAACATTTTGAAATGCCGTTGTAACTAGTAGCGTGATTCGAAGTATGAAATCATACGATGACGTGTATTCTCTACACGCAAAACAAGCTTCGAGGTTACTAGATGGAGGAAGATGACGAACTAAAATTGTACATGAGAATTGTTATCTATAGCTATTAGTTTTACAATATAACTTCCATCCCAATGGATTACTAAAAAGTTTGAATAGTACCTAACCCTTTTTTTACTTGAAATATCAATACTAAATGATACATGTTTTATCTCACTGATTAATGATGATGTCCAAGAACTCACAGGTTGATAGGAATCAGCGTTCGCCAGCCCGTAATGAATCAGACAAAATCCACAAAACAAAAAGAGCTTGATTTTGTTGCAAGTCAGCAGTTGGTGGGACATGGGTTAGTCTCCCTCTTAATGCTACCAATAACTATTGATGACTACCGATAGTTGGGTTTGTCAATGGGTGGTGATTAGTTATGTTTAAATTCACTCTTTTTTACAAAAGTACCTTAATGGAACCTGAGTAGTAGTTTGATTTGAGCCAAATTTTTCAAGCTGAATAATTATTCTTTGTATTGGTCGTTGACTGTCCTTTATTTGGTGGGGTGTAGTGTGTTTTTGCGAGTGAGTGCTTTCAGTCACTTTTATAATGTCAAAAAGTGATTACTTGAGGTGTCAAATATATTATGTGAATCTTTTAGCCCAAACATTTACTCTAGTCGTATTGTTACATGCTTAGTAAATGTTTGACCTTTTAAGCACTAAGCACAGGATAAAATTAAGTTTTTATTGAATGGTTGTCATAAATAGCAGTAAGTTGTTGGTTGCGTTGTTTCTTTTGACTTGCATTTTAACGATGAATATCTAATACATTCGCTATATACTTTAACTTTCATTAATTACTTTTTTTAAGTTTAATTCTATAGTGTTTATTCTAGTCTCAACTTGTCCACTCAGTTGTCGAAAAATTCGGATCGAAGTTTATATTTACAATCCTAAAATACTTGAAAATTTCGAGCTTTGGTCCAGAGATTTCGATTCAACAACAATTAACTTCAAGTATGGAAAGGCGGTGCTTTAGTGTAGAATATAAACTCAACGAGCTAACAATGGTAATGTTGCTAGTTTAAGCAATTTGGAGTGAAAACTTTCAATTTTCTGCCAAGTTTAAGTATTCAACTGATTATGCTGATCAAATTCTGTTTTAGCGTAATTCTTTTAATAGCCATTAGTATTCAGTTCAATTCAAACAAATACCATTTGTCCAATGGTGGTATCTCTATAAAAGCAGTAATTGGTCTGGTGATTTCGCTTCATTGATTCATTCGAATTGATCGTGTGACACTTAAAATATCCACTTAACAACAAATTTCTATCAAATGATCAACAATACAAGCTTTTGGATTAGACCCTGCTCAAGATTAAAATTATAACAACAATGAAACTGCCAGTATTGTTTTTCTTGCAGATCTTGTCCCTTTTAATTTCAAACGCATTGGTTCACTGTACCCTTGAAAGTAACAGTGCCAGCGCAAAGAAACTACGTATTGAGGACGAAATCGTCATCAATGCGAAAAACACACTTGACTTTGGAGCTCCAAGTAAGCGAGAAATCGTTTTATCCGCACTGCACGAACTAACTAATGCTTTTTGTTCTCTCCTACTAAACAATCACAACGTTTAAAACACCTTCACTTTGATTATTCCATACGCAAACAAAAAGGTTTTACGGTGGTCAACATAACTTTTTGAATAGGCAACTGCACGTTTATGAAAAAAGTAGCGTACCTCAATTGTTATGACAAAGAAAAACGCTTGCCTGCTTGGGTATATGAGGTAGTGCTAATTTGAAGTTATCCTCCTCTTTGATGGTGCTGTTTGGTAGAAATTGACTGTAGACAATTTCGTTAACGTTGCTGAGAGAGACAACTGCTCCTTCAAACAAGATCCTGAAGTTGAATCGATTTTTTCATCAAGGCAAACCACCTACAAGTTTAACCAATAACTTACTGTTATGGTCATCAGTACTCTTTGTAGAAGAACCGGCTATGATCGAGGACACATGGCCCCTGCGGCTCATCACCAAGACTCGCTGGCAGCCATATGCAGCACTTTTTACTACAGCAATGTTGTGCCGCAAAATAATAGACGTATATATATATATATATTATATTTCAATAAATTGATATAGTTAACAGAGTTTTGTGGGCCAAGGTTGAAAAGTTTGTGGAGAAAATTACAAACCACTCAGAGTCTCACGCCCACGTTATCACTGGACCATTATTTGTGCCGTATTTGCTTGGTCGCAATTAATTGTAGTTTTTGCTTAGTTCCATTAAATATGGGAAAAAAATCATGGAGTATGACGTAATGGACTTAAATGCTACACTGATGATTGGATGACCCGAATTATTCGTTTGATAGGTCTTAAAAGGTGATGTTGCAGTCCCCACCCATATATTCAAGGTTATATTGGTCAAGATCGGTGACCAATTCACGTCATACGTATGTGTGCTGCGGTGAATGTTATTTTATTTTGGATTTAGTCGTTTCTAGCAAAAAATTCAGCCGATTTCTCTGCTGATATGGATGACAATCTAGTCAACATGGAAGTCATCGAAGATCACGGAGGACTTCACTTTTTCCCCCGTATCGAACGCCATGAAATACACCAACAAACCAATACCTCACTTTAGACACTCTAGAAGTTTTATAGCTATTTCTTTTGGGTCTGAAAATTTCATTTCTACTTAAAATAGATATTCATATTCATATATCTTGGGGTTGGTTCAAATCTAAAGTAAATTAGATTTGACTGTGCTTCCTTGCATCTAGAATAAAGTTTATTTTCACACCAAAATATACTTATATTTTCCATTTTCTTGAAAATCACAAACATAATTAACAATTGATCACTCTTCTAACTCAATTCAATAAAATTACTTTTATATACGTTGGCCACCGACTCACTAATGCATAGGGGGTTACATTGTAATAGTGATGTTTTTAGAGAGATTCTCAACGCGCTTCATTTGAGCGATGGAAACCCAATTTTTCATTTAACGTTGCTTCGTTGCATATTTCTCGTCATTTGAAGTGCATTAATGAAAAATATGATAGTGTTGTGCAATTTTAATAAGTTCGAAATTAGCTTTTAAATATGTTAACACTAAAAAATACGTAATGGTTTTTACGAAGACGTTTTTTAAGCAAAATAATGATAATTGCATTTTCAATGATATCATACTGAGCGAAAATAAACCGAGTCTAGGTAATAGAGAAATAGTGCACATTTTCATAATACTAGAAGTGTGAAATAACGAGTTTGATGGGAGGTGACATGTTAAAGATCAAACGTGTGTTCGCTGGTCGATCAAATCGCGTTCAAGTTTCGGAAAAAATTTCAATCCTCCTATATTCTCAATTTCATTCATTCTCACCAGATAATCGTTCATTTTGGTTTTTCCATAGTCTACATTCTCAACCAAGAATGACTACAATTTTAGTGTTATTGTAGGTTGGTGTGTTGATATTGTATTACAAACGAATGAAACTTGTTGCTTTGGTTGTCTTCATACAAAACCACTTTGAATAGGTGGGTAGGGATGGCGACATTGTCCTTTATAACCTTCAATTTAAATGTTGTTAGAACCCGATTGTTGTTCAAGCGAAATTATCACATTATATTTAATTATGTTTTTCCCTAAAGACTCGTTGTAACTATAGACAACTTTCAATTTTGTTTTGCACAATTAAGTTTACTAAGACATAAACAATGATCCGGTGACAACGTGAGAATAGGCGTTGGAGGTTTTCGTGGTGGACGCAATGAACCTTTCAATCTGGTTCCATAGTCCGTTATTCACTAGCACATCTTAAAACATTAATCCAACTGTGAGTGTACGTCGTTGGTTTTGGGGAACAACGTTGCTGTAGTAGAAAGTAGCGCAGTAAGCGGATAATGAGGTTTTGTGGTGCGAAGCGGGCGCCATATGACCACGACTGTATCCACTGCGTCTAAAAGACGTTGAATGAGTCACCAAACATGCATTCTGAAACGGACTTATAAGAGTGACGCGAGGAAGAAAAGTTTGCAGGAATGTCAGGATCTACTCTAAACTTGCAGTCTTTCCTTTTGAAAGCTCCAGCGAAATTTGACGCGTTTAGTTTCTTCAATTAGTCAAATAAATTTAAAGATTGGCAGTGGGTACCTCATACACCCACCTTGGGATTCGTTTTTCATTGTTGTAACAATTTAGATAGCCATCTTTGATTAGATAGTTACAATCGCCTATGCGAACAATTTACATAAATAATAATAATAATTAAAATAGAACAGCTAAATGGGTTATACTTGGTGGTCCATAATCAAGAATGTGGAGATCTGCATAACAACTTTTGTCGAAAATTGGACAAGTGTCCTCGGGGTCTGTTTTTAAGAACAGCCGAACTGAGTGTCTTAATGAGAGATATGCCAAAAGAACTTTAACAATCAATAAGGATGAAATCATGATTGGGAGCTCTAAAAATATTCAAATTAGACTTTAGAGGTAAACAGAAAACTCAAAGCATCCTACATTATCGAATCGCAGATAACTTCTTTGTTTCGATTATTTACGACTGAAACCTTAGAGATAACAACAGTTGACGGTTTCTCGGATTCCCAGTAGGAGCTACAATGTGGTGAGCTCAACGTTATAAATTTGCATGGAGTCCAATAGAAAAGCTTTGGATGCCAATAGTTTTAACTTTTTCTAACAAACACCCTTCAAATTAATCTACTATATATATAAATCGTATTATAAAGACCAAACCCTTCGAAGATGACCAGATATTTCTAATCTTTTGTTTAAATGTTGTTTACTTGTGATATTAAAACTTTAATTAAGCTACGGTGAATAACTAGAATTAAAATATAAATCAACGAAACAGTTTAATTGCACGTTGCCCATTAAAAAGTGGTATCACGCACCACATCAACGTGTTTTAATGCAAAGTTCAAACTAAAATATGTGCAAAATATTCATACTAGGTGTTGATTTATTTATTGAAATAAAACTAATTTTAGCCAACTATAGTTACAACTTTAAAGGATTTAATTATTCAAGTAATACCCCCATTTAATCTCTTTCAATTGAATTAACGAATCCATAGGATTGATAAATAAAAGAGTTAAATTTCGCCATTTATTAATCTTTATATTTATTTCTACATTTGTTCCTTCATATCTGATCTTTCAAAAAATAAAGAGGAAAATAATGATCATGCCAATAGTAGTAGTCTTTTGTATGAAGAAGTTCTAGTTTATTAATGTTTAAACATCACAAAAAGTGTATTTTAATATTATAAAAAAGAGTTATAACTTTTTACAACACAGCATGCAGATGATTTTCGTTTAAATTTAGATGCATCGTTTTAATCTCAATTTTTGTGTTGTTTATTCCACCGAAGTTGGTCGTTCAAAGGTTAAAACCCACCTGCCATGCTTATATAACCACTTCATATTAAACGCTTTGAAATGTCTATAAATATGAATGATACAGAAATTATTGTTATGAGCATGTGCGCGCCAAAACTATTTGTCGGTTTTTTGAAAATTTAAATGGAATGTTAGATTTAATTTCATTAGAAAATCATTTGATTAAAAATTCTAGTTGTATTTTAAAAGCATTTGATTAAAATAAAAATAAGACGCTAAATTATATTTAACGAAATCATCAAATGTTGCCGCCATATGGAAGCATTGGAGATCAAAGGATTGAGTTGTTACAGCAAAAACCAGTTGATTTCACTGAAAGTTGCAATGATCCAATTTTGTTGCGATTCCAATAAACATTTTTCAATTCCTTGCATTACATTTAACAGGATGAGATCTATAATCCAATTATTTTTACCGCCGCCCACTAATGCCACCTTAAATAGTTTTGTCCGCAAGAGAACGCGTTGACAAAGTTAAGAACATAAAATCTTTTCTTCATCTAAAATCCAATTGATAATATAAAATTATCAACCAATGCGTTTGGAAACGCATTGGTTGGTATGCATATTTCAATTTAACAGAATAATTTTATTTTGACATTTGACAAGTGGTCTGATTATTTTCGTAAAAACCCCTGCGAGTTCAGAAAAAATCGGGTGACATTCATCAAGTCGCACTCTAAAACTGTGTAACGTAAGACAAATAATTTCACGTTTTTATTTCAACGTCGCAATTATGCAGTCCAGATTTACGAAAAAAATAGGTTTTAACTTACTTGTAAATGTTTTCAATCGCCAAATGGATTTTCGTCGTAAAAATAGTAATTTATCAATAGAGAAATGACGCCAGATTTACACACTTAGACCGCGTGCCTCATTCACACGCTAAATTGACTGAAACGGCAGCGCAGTATTTTCACAGATTTGTATGATGATGGCAGCTTCGTGCAACTTAATATCGAAGAATACCTACCACTGAATTTCCATACGAAGTTGATTGGAAATCCAGTGATTCTTGGCACTCCTCTTGACCATGACATTAAGCACGCTACGCAGCAGTTATTTTTCATTTCATATGGAAAAAACAAATAGCAACTAAGTGAACCGACAACAAATATTTTTTACTAGTGTAAATAGAACTTAAAAGAAAGTAAGTTCGATCGCTGGTCAGCGTCGTCTATAAACGAAAACATCATCGTTTCGTCTTATCAGGTTGAAACAAGCGTATATAACTAGGAGAAGCTAAAGAACGTTTGAAAAGTGCTATGATGCGTAAAATAGTCGTACCATAATGCAACTAACACCACCCCAAGTTCCTAGGATAGCTGGAAAATAGGTTTTAATGTATTTGACAAATAGGTCAACACAGCCTCGTATTTTTTTGTCGGCATTAACCCTCGTACATCCCCCAGTAACAGTTGCACCACAACAACTTTTCGGTAAGTTATCATCAGCAGAGAATGAAGTTGCACCTGTTTTCCCGCAGCATTTTAGCTACCAACGTAGGTCAAATTAAGCATGAAAACAAAACGATTACTTTTTCTTGTACAGCCTTAATTAGTTTTGTAGCACGTTGTTCTGTACCGTAGTCAGCGAAGTATTTCTCAATACAGCTATGAGATCCATTAATGATCTAAGCAAAGTCATTGGTCAACGGCTGCATGATTAAAATAAAGAAACCTTGTCTTTGTATACCCAAGCGTAAATCAATAATGCACCCGACGCGAGAATCACGATAAAGGTTGTTCCTACCAGAACAATACCGCATACACTGGGTCTTCTGGTCGAAGCTACAGACAAAATGACTACAACTTGGAGCATAATTATGAATCCCGCTATAATGGCAATATATCCGATGGACAACTTGAGTTTATCTTGACACACATCACCAAATAAGTATTGAGACGCGGAACCGATGCCAACGATACCTACTCCACCCGCCTGAACAATTTTAAAAAACCTTACATAAGGATCATCAATCCGACTTACGATTAAAATCATGCATAGAATGACACATATCAATCTCGCACAACCCATGTTATAACAATTTATTGCCGTTTAAAACGAGATCCGATTTATCTGCTGTAATTAGTTTGGCGAGATAACTGTTTACTATTCATCGATGAATAATTACATCTAATAACGATAGTTTTGAGTGTATGAGTTGTTGTTTTAATTGTAATCAATTAAAAATATAAAATAAATTGATATTTGAGCTAGCCATACACTACCCCTGTCAAATTTATCATTTTACATCAGCTTTAACATAATCTTATTTGACATATTATAATTTTTCCACTTGTTCATACTTGAGCGTTAAAGTTTAAAGTGAAGTGGAACACTACGAACTACTTTGGGAAACTATTTGACTTCATTATTATTATTTCATCAACTATATGTATAGTTTTTAAGGAAATAATTTATTTCTAATAAGATCGCCAATTTTCGATTTTATCATAATAAACTTTATATCAGTTTTACAACCTTTTTGATATTTAATCAAACAAGTTAATCCACTCTTTTCGGCTGTCAAAGGTTTCGACCATGTTTAATTCTCACATACACTGTGGTATGCAAAGTTTTGTCAATGTTGATTTTAACCTTCCAACCTATTATAGCTCAAAATGCACTAACAATTTAAACTATTTTATCAACACTGATACACAACCCCAACATTATTTATTGGAAAAAACGACGAGTCGCTCATTAAGAAATCTGACCTATGTTTAAAAAGTATCATCAAATAGATTGCCACATATTACCAAAAAGTATGTGAAAATATTTTAATGGCGGCAGTGACTTTTCATGGACAAAATTAATCCTAAATGACATGTACGCGTGGGGCGGTCGGCATTTTTAATCCCATAAACATCTATTTCTAGAAAAGTTACAAAGTTTAGCTTTCAGAACCTGCCACATTTCATTATTTGTGGTCCAACGAGCGCTCTTATGGCCACAAATATTTAAATATAGGTGCACTGGGAGATAAAGGGATTCATTTGTCCGTGAGAATCGTTACGAACATCAAACATCGATGTTGCCTTGTGTACAAATACGCTTAACATACTTAAGGATCGTGAGCGATCCTTGAACGTCTTATCTGCAATCTGTTAGAGTAAAGCACTTTGAATTTTTTGTCGCCATCAAATAAATACTCATTTGAATATGTTTAGAGAAAATAGCAATGACTTCACAATTATTAATTCTTAAAGTTGTTTTGGTGTGTCTTTCAATGGTGCACCCAGTTCGACTGTTCTTAAGAACTAACCCCGAGGACACCTATTCAATTGGTGGTGGAAGTTGCTCTACAGATACCGACGTTCTTGACTATGGACCACCAAGTATAATCCGTTTGGCTTTATTAATTGCACTAATAAATTTCAACGTTTTTGAGAGCATAGTGTAACGTGCTTCTTATAGGCAATTGTAGCTACCTAACTAAGGATGGTTATCTTAATTGTTACGACAATGAAAGACGAATTACTACGTGGGTGTATGAGGTATAACTCGCACTATTAGCACAAGATTTATTTGATCAATTGAAGAAACTAAACGCTTTAAATTTCGAAGGACACACCAAAAGAAAAGAATGTGAGTTTAGAAAAGATCCTGATGTTGCCGAAGAGTTTTCTCCATCAATTCACTCTTATCCGTAAATTTTAGCAGGTGTGATAATATTGGTAATCACTTCTAGACACAGTGGATATAGTCATGGTCATATGGCTCCCGCTTCGCATCATAAAAATTCAGAGAACGCTTACTGCGGCACCTTCTATTTAAGTAACGTCGTTCCTCAGAACCAAATATGTATACTTGCATTTAAATTTATGTTAACCACTAGTGGTATAGTCAACAATAGATTATGGGCAAAAATTGAGACATTTATTGAGTCAACTACCAAAGCCTCAAACACCTATGCTCATGTTATCACTGGTCCATTGTTTAAGCCATAGTAAGTAACTGCTGTAAAAATTTTAATTTTTTCCAATTAGTTATGACGACACTAGTGAAAGAAACTACATCAAATATTATGTAAAACTCTTCAACAATTTTGTAATCATAAAATTAAGGCTATACCGGGCAATGTGGCCATCCCCACTCACCTATTCAAAGTGATATTGTTTAGAGACAACAATGGCGAATTAGCCTCCTACGTACATCACTAAATGTTCATGATTATTTATTGAAAAATTAATTGAAGTCGTTCGTGGCTGAAAACGTGGAACACGAAGACAGACGTTTGGATGATTATTTGGTCAACATGGCTGACATTGAAAGTATCGGAGGATTCCATTTTTTCCCCAAGCTTGACCGAGATTTGATCAACCAGAAAACACAGGTTTAATCTCGAAGATTAACGCACAACTTTGACTCACTACTACTCTATTAACATTTGGTCTCTTATTTCTTACTAGCGCAAAAGCCCAGCGTTGCCTATTATTTTTTAAGTGTTATTACATTGGATTGAATTTTTTTACCTATTATTTTGCAAACAAAATTATAAAGCAATTCTTAGCTTGCTGAGTTTACTGTACATTTCACTAATTCAATGATGTATATCACTATTTGACAAACAATGTATTGGCTTAGTTGTTGTGAAAGTTGTTTATACTTAAAAAGTTTAAAATAACCCGTCATCAATAAAGCCAATGAATTTGCTGATTGATTATAATTGAGTTTAAAAGAACGAATTGACCAATATCATGTTTTCAATAGGTTGACGTGGGAATAAATCCAACAAAGAATTATTCAATCAATTAATAATTTATTTGACACCATAAAATAATTCAACATGTTGGAATAATAAATTTTGAAGTAGATCATTCAGAGTTAATTAGATGGTTCATCATTGGTGCGATTTTTAATCTTTAACTCAACAATGAATATCATTACGAAGAATGTTGTACTTTAGCAACTTAAGATGCATATTAGTACCGTACAATTTTTGCTACGATAAACACACTTTCACATATGAAAACATTTGACATATTGAAATATAAATGGTTAGATCATTGCTATTAGTTACAGGGTTTAATATTATAACTATAAAGCATACTACATTTGATATAAATTATAAAAATCAGCTATGTTCTATTATAATCGGATTAAGTTTTTGAAAATCACCCAAAAACAAACGCATTTAAACTTAGTGATAAGCAATTAATTCAAATGAACTAAATTTAAAAATTTTATCTAAGTTTTTATTATATTAGTAGTGATGTGAAGTACGTGTGTATAAGGAAGACATTGTAGACACACACACACACACACTACTCTTATATATAGTAGATCGATTTGAAACTGGTCAAGTAACTAATAACCAATTTGATCTTTTCGTAAGTATAACTAAAATAATACTGAAGTGCGGGTGTACATAAACTGAGCTTAACGATTTGAATTTGCACTCAACTAAACGCGGCAATTGTGCTGTTCATTTTCTAGCGACTTTCTTCGATATCAGTCAAACGAGTTGACTTTATTCGTGCAAAATTAATGGTTTGACATCGTTACTGTTTAATAAATTAATTCACACTTCAACAATAACTTGACTTAACGCACATAATAATGAGTAAAAGACAATACACTGTAGTCTAACATATAAATGGCGTTTAAAAAGGATTATTGGCCACCAAAAGTCGATTCTCCACCATAAGCTACGTACAAAAATCCATCTTCATCCACAAATTTCTCGTATAGATTCAAGATAGTATCACTAAACAGATACATTAATTGCGCTAGTTGCCAACGAAAACTCTGATACGAGGCAGCTGGCATGATGTTGCCGATAAAAATAAACATGGCAATTTCCGGTTCCAGTTGGACTCGCTGTCGAATAATGTAGATGAACTGAGCAACTAGCACACTACTCAATCCACAAATAAACTCCCAAAACACTACCACTCAAATCTTCGGGAATGAGAAATTTGTTTTTATTGATACTGGGTACAGATGAAGTGGGTACTCTTTCCACGATAATCGGGAGTCTATCAGAGTAGATAGCCCGGATTTTTTCAGATTCAGCTTTTCTCGCATCTAAAATTGCGGCTCAGTTGAAGGCTGACCTGAATAAAAATATCGTACCAAGACTGTTTTCCAGCTTGTAATTCCATTTCATGATAGCGTTGGAAATGTGTGCTTCAACAAGCAACTTCTCTCCAATCCCCGATCTCTATCATTCGTACGAACGAACACCTGCGCAAATGTGACATTGTTTGTACAGATAGGGGATTATCCACCGAAATTTGAAATTACATTAAATTACCCACAACATTGACACATGTATGATTAGTGTCATATTGCTTGAGCAAATTTAAGCTTAAAAAACACCACACTCAAAGTAACAATAGTAACAATATACTCATCAGTGATGTGTCTAGTATAAATATATATACTATTTATAGTGTTTTTAGTTGGTCGTCTTATTTAGAAGTAGCCGAACTAGTAGCAGATACAACCTTTTTAAGAACAATTAAAACATATCGAATTCTTGAGATGATGGAAGAACTGCAGCCGTAGGTTTCAAGTGAGGCGATGGGATAGGTTTTGAAGGTTCTGGCTTCGTCTATGTAGGTGACGGCATTCATTCGAGGACAAATGATCAGTTTTGTGTGATCTTTGAAAAAGTTAGCCTACAACGATCGTTTAAAAACATTCCGTTCATAATAGAGTAGTAGTTGACAAGTCTCTCACCTGTAATATTCCGCACGTAAGTTGGAAAATAATGACGTCATCATTTCTAACCCACAGTCTAAGGTAGGGAAGACGAGCCACTTCCGCATTCCTTTCAATGTTAATATCGGCACCAGTCTAAAATAAATAGAGGTCATCATTGTCACACGAAAATGTCACCGACAAATTACACTAATAAGATTGGCCTCCATATAATGATAAAAGTTTTGGAAGATGGTGACTTTTTTTGACATGTCTGAGGGTGCCAATGCCATTTTAAGACAATTTTCACTTCCATCGATATCAATGTATGTACCAATGTCACTAGAAATTAAAAGAACAATTTCGATTTGGCGATTACATAGGAATATCAAAATGTACGTTTTTCCTTGAAGACTAATGATTTGGGTGACGTCGTTGAAGAAAACTCCAATGCTATTATCGGAAAGTTCATAACCGAGTCCGTACTTCTCAGAGTAATCAACCCATTTGCTAACCCAGTACAAAGGAGTGTATTTGGGGTCCTCCGCTTCATCTAATTCATCACACGAGTACAGTTGGTCACTAGCGATATTTTGTGTATTTAAAAACCTTGCTGAATGTGGGAATATTTGTCCGGCCTCATATTGACAAGACGTAACAATGCGGACATGAGTTCATTGAGATAGCAATCTTTCGGTTCTGAACAAAAATGTGGTAATTTTCAACTATATCGACGAGCAGGTACCGTTCAAGTCGTTGTCTATATCAACATCATCGATGGTCGTCAAGGTGCCGTCTTGGACGCGGACTGCATGTGCGTCGCGGTTGGGGTTGGTTGGAGTGGTCGGAGTTTTCGCGACGGGTATTGCGGGGAACCAACGCAGTTGGATCATTTGGCTTCCGGCGAAGTTTTGCACGGTGTGGATGTTACTGCCAAGTCGATTGCTGGCCAGATTTTGTTGCTGTATTATGGCGTTGCGATGAGCGCCAGCGTTGCTAGTGACGCCGGTAAAGTTGCCCAGCGGTCTTGGCATTTGTTTGTTCAGGGGTTCATCATAGCGCGGCGCCACAGTCAACGAACTCAGTGGCAGTGACTGCGGGATGGACTGCTCGGCGAAATAGCTGTCCAGCAATATCTATGTTAGGTGTGAAAGATCAACTCAATTATTACATGTAAATCATTAGAAATATTACATTTTTTAACGATTAGTTCTTAAAAAATATTACATTTATAACGATTAGTTCTTAAAAAAAATTGCGCCAACAACTAGCCCACAAAGTATTAAAACAATTAACTAATTATGGAATAATCGAATACTTTAATTTGACAATTAAATCATTACATAACCGATTGCGCAACAACTAATGACGAAGTTAATCAACCATGACAACGTGAGAAATTAATCTGGTAATCCCAGTTTTACCCACACTTAATTAAGTCTGGCTCATAAGAGCTGTAGCGATGAGTAGAAATAATTAACTATGGCAGATTCTGAAATCTAAACTTTGTATCTTTTCTAGAAATAGGTGTTGTTGAGATTAAAAATGACGCGAGCGCTGGTTAGGATTAATTTCTGCGGTAGCAGCTGCCTAACAATTGAACCATTAATCGGCCGCTTAAATTGACAAATAATTAACTAATTGTTGACTAATCGATCGTTTTATTTTGATAATTAAATTTTTGCATAACACAATTGAACTTTATATAAGAAAATAGGCAGTAAGTTAATCTAAAAGACAACAATTAACGACGAGCATGAATAACTATGACAACGTAAGATAACGCGATCCATTTATTAAGTAAATAATTTAAGTAGATAATTTAAGTAGATCGAGAAGTAGTTGTGATATAAGTCGAGGTGATACCGCGTGCATAGTGGGCCTGGCGGAAGGTTCCTTCTGGAGCATTTTGACGATGAGGTTTTGAGCCAACCGAGGCACGCGGGAAGGAATGGTGTAGTCGTTTTTCTTGATACGATTGTAGGTTTCGGTGAGCGAAGCGGTTTCGAACGGTGGAGTTCCCACCAACAACGTATACAGTATGCAGCCGGCAGACCACACGTCCACTTCGTAACTGTGGCCTCGTTTATTCAGAACCTCAGGCGCAATGTAGTTGGGTGTGCCACACAACGTTCTATAGTACCCCTACATTTGAACAAGCAAACTGGTTGGATTACTTTTTACGCTCCCCGGGAAATTCGATTTTGGTAGCCAACCCGAAATCACCAATTTTCACCTTTAGATCATCATCCAAAAACAAATTTCCCAACTTGAGATCTCTGTGGATAACACTGGTGTCATGTAGGTAGGCGCAACCTTCGATGATTTGTCTGAAATAAAATCTAACTTCGGGATCGGTGAGAAAGCGTCTTCTTTTGTGCAGTTCCATCAAAGACTATAGCGTGTTATCGGTTGGACGCCAAACGCACATAGAGAGTGTTTATACCCGATTACGACAAATTTCCAGCAACACGTACACATTGTCTTTATCCTCAAAGTAGCTATTGAACTGGACAACATTTTCATGGGCCAACGATCGATGTATGCTGATTTCACTAGCCATCTGCCAACGCACACATGAACAAATGCCAACACACGCATGAAAACCTTTTCTTTTTGGTGTGGTTTCACCAAGAGCGACTTGGAGACGATTTTACACGCTAGGATGTGACCAACTTCATTCTTCACCTCGTAACACCTTGCAAAGCCACCCTAAGTGGGCGTGAACTCACAGTGAACTTGGTGTTGCAACATACCTTGCCAAGAAACTTCAGGCGTGCATAGCATTTTTTGCTGGTGGGATCCACAATCACCACGTCTTCTTCTTTCTTGGCTGGGTAGCTCGACGGAATTGGGTAGTCCTTCTTCTTGGATGAGAACTGGTGCATACTATTGGGACTGTGCTAGAAATAGTTTCCGCCAACAAACGGAGATTATTAAGAACGCGCGTGCTCGAAGGCGCTTAATAACTTTACAAATGCCAGATTAAGTGGACTGCGCAAGATCGAACCGTAGGCGCTAAGAATTCGCGTGTAAAACAACTCTCAACTAATTATTTTGCCACTGCTTCTAAGGTTGATTTTGTACAAAGTGCACCTCTTCCAAAACACTCAGCCATTTTCCGGTGGCCTTTTCTGTGCGTTCGTATTCTAAGATTGCTCTTTCGATTACTTCTCCAGTGAACGTGTTCACTTTGTCCTATGCACGTCATCAACATCGCACCAATCTATGCGCAAATAACTCACTTCAATTTCTGCGCGCCATTCGATCGGTTGATTCGTCGCAGGCAATTTTTCCCACTTTCTATTGTAGCCGCTGAAATGTGTCTAACAGAGCATTATAAACTTTTCTACTAATTGTTTCAACGTGGTTTAAGCATCTGTGAGCGTCAACACTAGTAGAATAAATGCAAAACAGCATGGTTTAGCTGTGACCTTTAACAATTGATCATAGCGTGCATTTAACGTGTTAAACTCAGCACAAGCAGCACCACTATAATGCGTCTGAGTTTCGACGTATTCATATTGCATTATGAAGCATGCGAATTTCTATTCGCTTTTATTGTGAAATGTTAACCTGTTATTGATTGGACATGGGTTTCAAGGAAATTTGTGCTCAATTTTACAAAACTCACTTTCGAAAAGTATCAAATAGCCACCTACCCTGTGTAGCATTAGTCCGAATCCAGGAGCCAAAGGAATTCTAGTCTAAGCGACACGATTAGCGCATGAAAATTATTTGTACGCACATTCTTGACCTTGAACGCCTGTATGAGATCGTCTTCGGTGAAGTAGCCGCGAATAATACAAATGACAAAACCTAGAGATGCATTGATAGGTGTGAATCGAGTGAGACGGTCAGTGAGCGCACCTATCATTTTTCGTATTTGGTGCAGCATGAAGCTTTGGCCGTCAATTCTGATGTCGACCATTTCGTAGTTGTCGACAAGAAACATTTCAGTAAGCTACACATTCTATAAGTTAACGGCGAATATACCATCCTAAGTTATTGTTGTATTGTAAGTTGACTTTAATGCTTTAATTTTTATCAGTCGTACAAGAACCTACCTTAAAACTAGTGATGTAACGCATGCAACTTTTGTCCCCAAAATCCCTGACAAAATAGATCAATTGATGTGACAGAGATGAGAGTCACTTTTTGGCGGTGAAATTGGCGAAGTTCAGCGTGCCGATGTAACGGGAGAAAAGCGAGTTTATATAGTCGACGGCTTCATCTAAGTTAGTGCAACAATGAATTTAGAAATGTTTGCTGGTTCTATTGAAGCTTAAATTTTAATTGTGTGCATCCAAAAGTAGCTATTTGTCGAACAAACGACAACTAATTAGGAAGCAACTACCGCTCAATCTCGCATCCTTATCCGCACACTAAAGCAAACGTAACACCCACAACAATCGCTATTCACACATACATCCTTTATAAACGCGAACGATGGCAACACATACCTATATGTGCGACCAGAGCACATATTTTTCGCATTGAACCCTTTGCTCACTTTTATCATGTCTAAATGGCATGAACGGTTTGTGCATTTATTTTGCAACCGATAATACCAAACACTCTTATATCTGAGGGGAGATGCTTGTTTATTTCGTCCACGACATTTGGAATCATATTGATCTTAATAATTTATTGGATAATTGTACCACATCGAAGTTGACCACCTTTAGAGAGACAACTTGTCGCATGGCTGACACGTTTTTGTCCGTCCGTGAGCATCTTTGGAAGCTCATCTTGGTGCACACGTCCAACTTAGTCAAATGACAACTTGTATGTAGTACTTTGGCTGTGCTCTCCAAGTTTTGTTTTGACACCGCCTTTGACAACCCCAAAGCCTTGAACAGCTCCAACTCTATCGTCTTCACCTTATCGTCGTTGCTCTGGCTACCATACACAAAATACAATCGAAGCACGATCGCACCAAACATCACTCACTGTTGCATCCCATTGTATCCAAGACCACTGTAGCCCAGCAACAACACCACTTTTTTCTTCGGATACTTTTTTATTTGCTCCTGAGATGACATGTGCGTTGCAGGTAAAATGAACGCGCAAGCGCGTTCATTTTTCATTTAAATACAATTTTATTTTATACTTATACAAATTGTGCCTTTTTATTCATTGGAATATAATTCAAAAATTCAAGTTCCAGCATTTTTAATGAATGAAATTACCCTATGATCAGCTCTTTCGTGGTTATTACTCAGATACAAAACAATTGTCGACAGATATTGGTTTGTGATTAGATACACCAAACCTTTTAAGGTAGTAAGAATTTTTAATTTGAAAATTACTGCGCCTCGGTTACAGCCTTTGAATCGAAAACCGAAAATCGCCATGGATAAGCCAACTGTTTAGGTTTTGGTGTTCTTTTATGTTTTAAACGTTTAAATTAAATTGCATCTTTCGCAAAGACCACTCACTGGTACATCAGAAGAAGGCTCGCGCCATCCCACGTGTGAGTAAACGCACTTAGCTCTTTGTTGGCTCTGTGCAATTGGTGTGATCGCGAAGCTAATTTAGCTACAAAGACTAATTATCCTCAAGTAATGTGGAGTTTAACTTACATCCAAAATAAATCACAACGGATTTTCAATACTCGTGGGCACTTGAACAAGACCAAAGGATTGGCTCATTCACCTTTTGTTTCCCGGTTTCGAAGTTAATACTACCAATATACCCCATTAAAAATTGTTACGGCTTGCATCAATTCTCCACTCTGTCTCGACAGAGGATACTTTCTACTAGAAAGTTTCTAGTCGATTCAATCTTTGACGTTGCTTCTAATGAGTCATGAATAATTACGTAGCTAGCAATATTTTACACATTTAAATATTATTCAATTCTATTTGAGTGTTATAAAGATAACACAAATACAACTTCCAATTGAACGAAGCCAACATTTGGCAACCGCCATTCGTGCCCTCGAATAGGCCAATAACATTATTTTCTGTGTTTATGCAAAGTTCAAAATCATTGCATGCATAAATTTTCGACTAAATAACCAAATACTATTCCTAACATGTGTTTTCGTGTGCGCAGGCGTGAAATGTGTAGTATTCGAAAAATCCATGTTTTCAGAAGAGTCGAAACATTAAACAATACAGAAATACCTTGATACAATTATATAAATAGAGGTTTAGTATATAAATTTTTAATACGAGTTTATATCACAAATTAACGTAATAAAACGCAAAAAGGTGTACAAACTAAAGTCTACCAGATTAATATTTGATATATTGAAAGAACTGAATGGTTTAAATTTATAAATGTACCCAGATAAAAAATTACTATACTACACAAAACACTATTTGCTTGACCTTAAATAATTACTATAACAAAATAATTTCCTGTCCAAATTTTAATGTTTCACATTATTAAATATGAATAGTATATGTTTTCTTTTCATTTAACGCTTCAAAATATATTTCAGATTTATAATTCTTTATTAATACAAATAAATACATATATACACGAGTTGTGTTTAGTTATACAATTTCAAACGTCTCTTGATGAAATATACTGTGCCTCAAGTTTACAGCACTAAATTAACCCTCTAAAGAACTTGGGGTCAATTGGACCCCACATTTTTATTTTATATAATCGATATAAAAATAAAGTTAACCATAATGACAAAGTATTAATGATTTCTATCGGCTAAGTTTCGAGGAAAATTATAGTTAAAGTTGAATTAATCCGATGACCATTGATTCGTCAACTTTTCGTACATCATCGGAAAATATCTCACTTTATAATTTCTTTATTTTATATTAAACAAATATTTATAGTTGTTATTTTTGTCCAAGAGAAAAAGATAAAAAAACAACTACGCGTTGCTCCAATTGTCAACATTATTGCTGTTTAAAACATTCAACATACAAATGCCAACACTGCTCGAAACAAACAAATGTTTGATGATTGCTTATAAATCATATTAAATATTTTTTTCGTGACATAAAATGGGTTTTCTTTAATTTTGCGCCAAAATAATGAATTATTATGTGAATACAACGTTACCGAAACGGATTTAGCCGGATTAATCTAACAATTTATTCTCATTTTCCTCAAAACTTAGTGGGTAGAAATCAATAATAGTTTGTAGATGCCTTTATAATTATTTTTAACTAACTTTTATCAACTAAAAACGTGGGATTAAATTGACCCCAAAGATCTTATTAGGCTGTGTTTTTTTGGTTCTTTAGACTAAATTAAGCCAAACTGTGTCATAAAAAATTATCGTATATTGGCTTAATTGATAAAAATGTAACTTTTTGAATGACTTACATGAGCAAACTTACCGCTACTGGACCATTTACCATTTGTGACCACTTAAGATTTGCCTACAAACTGTCTCCTAATGCAATTATGGGATCTTTTTTGGCATTCACTAGTTGAAAATGTCCCAAAACTTTTATATGACTTCATATCATTTCAATTAAATAATGTTTCACGAAACAAAACTATTGGCTTTGAAAATAGCTGAAAGTTATACTTTTGGGTTGTATAAAAACTCTATTATCAAGGGGATATTTACGAATTGGCTTTTTAAATAAAATAATTTTAATGGTAATTATAATTTGTTTGAGATTTTATTCAAATATCGAACCAAAACCTATTGGTTCCAGCCATTAAGTTTATCTTCAATGTTTCCTCGAAAACGATACCATTTATGATTGGTTTGTTCCCAAAAAAATCTTAAAGATCGACAAAACACAACTAATTCATTTTCACAATACTAGATTTAAGACAATATTAAATACCAGCATTAAACACAAATTTACAGGGAATTTCCAATACAACCATGCGTTATCCACTATTTAATCACAATAACTTAAGTTTAGCAGTTTCAAATTTGGTTGGAATCTTACACCTATATCGTTTCCACAATATCTTTAATTTTTGAACAATCTATTTGTGTAACAAGGTCGGCTAGTCAACTGCGTTGTTCTTTTGTGCTTTGGTCTTACCTAAATGGACAACTTTGTTGTCGCAGTTCTCTTTCAACTAGTTGCCAAGGTAACCAAATTACGTCACATTTTAAAATAACCTTTGCGACCTCTGAACTTAACCTGGGGAAGTAATATCCCTTGGTCGAACAGCCTAAAAGCATTATTTTTAACGCAAGATCAATATATTATGGGGTTCGATACACTTTATTCCTAGTGCCGACGAAACAAACAAAACAGAGTAAAATACACTAAAACGCCAAAATAAAGCAACGAGTTGAAATAATACTCAAAGAAGAACTCTTTCCGTGATGTTTTTAGTAGTCGGGGTTGTTGCGTAACTAAAGGTGTCACCGAGATTGCAATATGAATCGGAAAGAATTCCCATGGTAACCGTTGCTAAAACATTGCCAAATTAGCAGCAACATTCCCTTTCATTCGTTCTCAATAATCAAGAAAAGGAGTATTGTTACATTGCATAATTCAAAAGCATGACTGCAAGTATGATATATTCGAGTGCGTTGCAACACGGATGATTGTTGTTAGCCATCAGATTTAAACACTGTAAAACCAAACGTGAAAGGACGTGTTGTGATGACAATCAAAGAACCACACTCATACTCGATGTAGGATATATCGTGTCTCCAATAGGAGTGTTGAAAATGTTGGAATTTGTAAGTATTCGAGAAGTTGCGCTCATTTTTGCCAATGTACTAAGGTTGGTTGTTATTAGGCAGCATTACTGGTGGCATTTGGATTTTTGGTGGATTTCCAAGGAAACTATTCCTTTCCACAAACCATATATTTTCTGGTGAGTATATCGGTGTGCATGGCATATTCGGCGGCTTTTCTCTTCATCTATTTCACCTCTATAGCACGAATAGTCGACTTTAGCTGGTCCTATTTGGTAATTGTCCACAATGGTTTGTGCGTGTATATGCAGTTTAGGGAATTTTTACGGATTTGTGTTGTGGATGTAGCATGCTTATTACAAGTGCCATAGTAGCTGATCTCACGGTGAGACTGTACGATGAAACTCTCAATCCCAATTGGTGCAGAAAATTGCTCATATTTTCAAGTTGCAGTTATCTGGCGGTTGCTGCGGTAAATTTATGTGTTCACTTGATCACCATGTTGTCCTGATCATTTAGGCATTCGGATTACTTTCCTGTATCTTCTATCTATGTAGTGCGTACTTTCAGTACCGAGAATACAACGATAGATACATCACCCACAAACATTATAATGAAATTTAATTGAGTCCACATTAAGTTCATCCTATATTGCATGTATTTATTGGTTGTTTTACTGGTGCTGTCGTTGAAGCGATTCTACAGGCTACATTTCAGATCACTTCTATTAATCCTATTTACCTGTCGTAATTGTTATTATAATTTAGCACTTAATTTAAGGGTTTTTAATTGTTATTATAATTTAGCACTTAATTTAAGGGTTTTTAATGGGGATAATTAACCTTTTTAGTCCTGATTTTAACATATAGTTTCAGTTATTTAGACAGTTGATTGTACGTTGTCTAACAAAACTAATTTGTTTGCTTTATAAAACAAAAACAAGGTATAGTTACATTAACATAAGGCAGTGGCTATTTTCATGGACCAAATTAATCATAAATGCTGAGTATGCAGGCGCACTTATCATATTTGACCGCCAACATCTATTTCTAGAAAAGCTACAGAGTTTAGATTTCAGAACCTGTCCTATTTTATTGTTTGAGGCCCATCACTACCGCTCTCAGGGGCTACACACAATTAAATATAGGTAAAACTGGAGATCAAATGATTAATTTCCCGTCGCAATAGCCAGTTCATTTGTTATTTGGCAAATGGATTAAAACAACAGTGAACACGCAATTAGACAAATAGCATAAATTAACATTTACAAAATTAAACCATTAAAACGAGAGCGATGAATGATTTATTTGTTGAGGCGTTTGATTTGACTGCTTATTTTTGGATGTTGCTTTTGAAATGACTTGATGGAGTCAATAATGAGCTGTTCCATTTTGTTGTTGAGAGTCCAATTTTTGTAGATACAATTGTCGCTAACCAAACAGTTGCACTTGATCTAACACACGGTAGTAGAAAACAGGCCGTGCAAAAGTTGGCTTACCTGGGGTAGAAAACTGTGGTTCCAACCGATGGGAGAAAATAAGAAAACTCGAAGTTCACAAGGCAACGTCGGCGATTGTTTGATACGCGCGACAAGTTTCCTAGCCTTCTTGAGAACTTCGTCGGCATTGGAAATTTTGATGATGTTGGTGAAAAAGTTGAGTGTCTCATCAGGTGTGTGGTAGAAAATCGACCGTTTACACTTGGTCTTTTTGTGGTACTTGAGCATTAGAGCCAAAGCAACAAAGATTTGAAAGTAGCCATTATCGAGAATGGGGCAGAACCAACACGCTTCCCAGATCCGAAATCCCTAAAAAATGTGACACAAAGCACTCGTTAAAGTGTTGCAACTGGGATGCAACTCACGAGAGGCATACTTGCTCAAGAGGAAATTCGCGCTGAAACGAAAGTATAAACCATCGATGCAGAAAAATCATGGACAATTCAAGCTCATTTCGTTTCAGGAAATTGAGAATATCAGGACACACTTGTTCCATCAGTTTGAACACAAGAAACTAAATTCATTCGAACAACTAAACACAGCCGTGTCACGTACCATCATATGGTCCATTTTGTCTTCGGAGGGAAGAGTGGCAGAGAGAAGCGTTTCCATAAATCCAACGAAGCACCAAAACGAATCGCTCTCCTCTTTCAACAAGGAAAGTATTGGCGCCAACAGATCACTCATTCCCTGTGAATAGCCGATATTGGGACGATAGTAAGAGTAGCACAGCAAGATATTTCTACACACAATAGTTATTGGACCCGTTTGACAACGACAGTGTAACTTCATTTTGAGAAGATTAGGGTTGTTGTCGCCAGCATAAAATGGGTTTTTTCGATCTGTTCTCACAACGTCCTTGTCGATAATGCTCATATAGGGGTTGGCTTTGTCTGGCGCAGTTTCTCCTTTGGTCCTACAGAAGTTGTCGTCATCGATAGTCAAAGTGCACGGTTATAGAAATTCACCGTAGGCTGGTTAGAATTTTATATTCGTTGGCGAGAGTTTTTTTGGTGTTGGTGCGTCCTTCGTAGGTGCTCGAAAAGGCATAGAAGCCGAAAATAAATTTCCATGCATCCGGCCTCACCTCTTCGTCAAAACCATACAAATATCCAAACTAAATAAAATCCGCATTATATATGTGTACGTGAACAACAACTAAATAGATACTCTTTTAAAGTTGTACACATCGATAAGTTGACCTTTTGAGTTGAAAAACGTGTCGAACACTTGCCGGTTGATAGGTTTGTTGATGAAAAAATTGTTAATGAAATTCGAATCATAGTGAGGAGAATCTTCGGACGACATGAAATTGATATTCTTGTAAAAAACCTACAGTACACGCCTGTTAGAGGATATCAGTGCTCGTTTGAGTAGCACCTGCTTTCTAGTTTTGGTGGCGTTCTTATATTTCTTGGTGGATTTGGTTCGTTTGAGCCATTTGAAGAGGTGTAAGTTGACCATTAGTTTTTTGATGCCACCCCTCACAAAATTGAATGCTTTCGATATTCCTTCAATGTTGTACACCACCAAATAACCGCAGTCGTGGTTTCTTTCACTCACGTATATTTTAATCATGGTGATAAAGTCGCTGTACTCGCGATACACCGGGTGGTAGGCGAGACAGTTGTTGTCGACGTAGGGCGACGTTCGTAAAAAGCTTTTTCTGGTAACAAATGAGGAGGAACGCTGTGTGCCTGGATTGTTGACGCTGTTTGAAGATCGTCTTTTTTGATATCTGAGTTGTTGATCGTTGTTTGATTTGACAGAGGCTCCACGAGTGGGCAATTTGCTTTCTGCTACCAATTCCACATCATCAGAACTAGCGCAATTTCTTAGCGTGATTTTTGGAGGGGTTAGTTGTTGATCATCGTGAAGTGTTAATGCGTTTAAAGAGGTATCTACACAATTTACCAGAATTTTAAGTGTGTTTATTCAAACGTCCATACAACAGTCTTCATTAATATCTGAATTTTCAATGCACACACTTTTATAATCATCGTCGTCATCATCATCATCATCGTCGATTTCGAAAATGGGTCCGACATCAGTAGTCTCATCATTTGGTGTTGTTTCTATTATTACGGTTATTGAGTTGGGTATCGTTAGAATGGTTCAGTAGTATAGGGCATTACGTGTGATGTCCTCAAGTGATACGTCGGACGAGGAAAAACTTGAACTACTCGATATGGCTGCGTCGTTTGTGTACTTTTTGTTGTAGAAAAATGGCTTGGGATACCATTCCAACAAAAATATTTCATCGTTGGTGGCGGTGACCTTTTTCAATATTTTGAAATTACCACAAATATTGTTTTGATTGTGTAGTGGTTTCTCTTCGTCATCGTGTTGGTCTAAAGTCAAGCTGTCAACTACAATCACTACACAAGACATACTTGAGTGGGACGTTTTTGGATGGAAAAACATGCTGCTTGAATACACATTTAAACAATCAAATATCGGCTGATATGGCGTTCCATTGACGAGGGGCGAAGAGTCAACATTCGTTGCATGCGGCCTCATTCTTTTCTATATTTCAAAAATTAATAGGACGTTCCACCGCACAGATTTCCAACAACAGTTAATTCCTACAATGGATATTACGAGAGTATCCACCGAACAAAGTAGATGTTGACGGCTGTGTGTGCTCAAATCAACGCTATCTATTTAGAAAACCGATACAACTCCCACAAATCGTTAAACATCGTCCACATAATTTATAGTTTAATATTTAGTGGTTAAATAGGTAAACAAAGAGAGCATTTTACGGGGTGTCGATAATGAGGTTGAAATACGACCGTGATAAAAACGTACTTCAAATGGTAATATATAGTAGGTTGCAGAAAGACGACAATATCACTTACTTTTGCGGCAGTATAACTAAAACTTGTCAATTCTGCAACACAACTCACCATCTGTCCTACGCACGACTATGTTTGCTTTAACTTTAATCGATTAAAATAATCATAAGCCACCTACATATTATCTCGATTCCCTATTTAGTAATAGATATTATCAGTCGACTGTATAGTCCTAACAAAAAATTGACCGTTTCAATAAAACATTCTCAACCCCAACACAAAGTACTGCTGCTTTGGTCAACTTTTTCAGCTTAAATCCATCAATGTCATCACGTACTATGATAATCCTATTAGTCGTTGCAGTATTCCATCCTCGAATGAGATGAACTGCGTATGGTTAAAGCGTCGTTAATCCACTGAAAGAAGCAGTAGCCAAAATGTACCTGCTCCAGGTTTATGCTCAAAGGACCACGGCTATTTAGCCAGGAATTTAAGTATTTCGCTTCACAAGAGATATTCCCTGAAGTAGACCGTGACAATCGCTTTGGCACAACTGGCAACTTTTTTGAGAATGGCTAAGAAACAATTTTATTTCGCGGGTATGTCAAACTCTCTTCATTTAATCGATTATGAGGTAATTACTTTAAGAAGACTATGATATTTTACGTTACAAATATATTTATATTGCGAGTTGAGATAAGACTTTTTTGTCTGTTGTAATTTGTAAAGTCTAGTCCAAAGAAACTTGCTGCAAACGGTCCTACTACTCCAATTTACGGACTATCTATGACAACACCATGCTGTGCGGGCTGGAAGATAGACTCTATGGCCGATGATTGATCATCATTAAATAAGTTACCTTTATTTAATACTCTAATAACTCACACAACCATTTGTCCCTTTAAATGTGCGTCCACGAATACATTAACATACGGACTTTGATTCAAGTGATCATTCATCATGTGTGATTAGTGTCTAAAACTAACGTCAAACTGTTACACAGCAACAAATATCTCTCAAGCACAATTGACGAATTAATCCTTTTAGTGTCCACTGCTCACTGCAATGAAAAAATACATTCATTGACTCACACAACAGACGCGATGGTCATTTGTCAAATATTCCAAATTTAAACCACGGACACAAATTCTTAAAAATTACCATACAACAGACTTATATATATGTAGATTAAACCATGAACATTAATTCTTAAAAATTATGCTGAACATTTTGCCATCAACTCAAGAACTCTCCAGGCGCCGTCGTAGCGCATCTCACTAAGTATGTGCGCGCATTATTTATTTCATTACACAAAGGCATTGACAAAGCAATAGTACGATAGGAAGACGGTTAAACTTAATTCTACAATATCTGGATGACTCTAGTATGAAGGCTATCAATATTGGTAAGGGTCATTAAATATTACTTTAATCACCCAGAACCTTCTAACAGGCCATTACCACTGTAGATTAGTTGTTGGATTGTTGCCACATTAGTTATGTACTTCAGTCGCAACAATCTCAACATTAATCAAGCACTTGCCGGTAAAATGAGCGTTTTTGCCAAATTTATCCGATTAGCGACTCGTTAAGCGGATTAAAATCTAATATAGCCGCTGTCTCCAAGGCTTGGGTTGCCTGAGTTAACTTTTCGCAGGACCAACCAACCGAACAGTTGAAGTTTCTAGACATAGAGAGCTTCATGTTGAGTGTCTGGAACAACAATCTCACGCAGGCGCTAACAGGTTTTGCGCACTATTACACATGTGATCTGGGAACATTCAACACACACACCAAGTTGCATTATTTCCAGAGAATAGTTGTGACGAACATATATCACGACCAAACCCTCCTTTAGATCAGTAACACATGATATATAGTTGCGGTTTAAAATGGCGCCTAAGTCTGAGTTGCTTTCAGAAGGTAGCAACACTATTTAATTTTAAATTTAGGAACGAAAGACGGATTAAAATGATACAATAAAGTGTATTCAAGATTTTTAAAGTTAATTGATACACAAAAAATAACGAGTAAAGTAAAGAAACAAGGTTAATACGCGCGCGCAACGACCGTTACGATATGTATTGGCAGTGGAGTGGCTATTGGCACGGTAAAATTTAATCCTAAACGGCATGTACGCTTGCGCAATCTAATATTTTAATCACCCCAAC
>JAOPJI010015978.1:0-58285 GCA_027122695.1 Merluccius productus
TCCTCAAAACTTAGTCGGTAGAAATCAATAATAGTTTGTAGATGCTTTTATAATTATTTTTAACTAACTTTTATCAATTAAAAACGTGGGGTCAAATTGACCCCAAAGATCTTATTAGGCTGTGTTTTTTTGGTTCTTTAGAGGGCTATTTAAGATGTGCATTTAAAAAAGTCTAACTTTTTTGTTAGATAATTGCGAGTGGTACTTTTTTCGCAGTGGCTATTCTTAGGGATCAAAAATTAATTATAAATAATGTTAAAAAGTGGCATAACTCCGAAACTAAAATGTTCGATAAGTTGATAACGTTGGGAAATTCATTGAATAAAAAAATTATTAAATATCAAGAAGGTCAATTAAAATGTGCACTTCTGTTGTATAAACGAACTCTGGGAGCGAAAGAGTTGAGTAGGTATAATGTTGTACATTATTTTTCAACTCATTGACAATTAGAATTTAATAGAGTATTAAGTTGAACAAGACGCATACGTTTCGCATTTCTTTTCATCCACATTCCACACTTTACAAGTATTGTCGCCGGAAGCACTGAGCAAGAACTTTCCGTCTGGACTCCACGAAATCTGAGCACAACAAAATTAACACTCCAAACGGCAATTGTGATACAGAGTAGGCAGCTTTGCTGTGCGCTTTAGGCGACCCTTCTTCTTTGAGTTGGAAACGATCCTCCAAGTTTGTGGCATTGGTGACGATCACCTACATTTGCAATTAGCGATCAACCGCTCATTGAGCGAGCATACGGTTCCATTTTGTGCACAGCTGGCGAATCTCGAGCCATCTGGAGAGTATTTGATGCAGTTGACAAAACTTGCGTGTTCCTAATTCGTGTAAGAGTCCAAGTAGCAACCGAAAGTTAACTACTTTGAAACCGCCGGATTTTTGGTAGGGCGGTCCTGACATCTGAAACACATTGGCATCTTCTCCTCCAGTAAGCACAGTCATGGGCCTTTGTTGACGCATATCGCAAGTTAAAACATTTTTGACATGATCTATAACGTGACCCACAGATGATCCACTGTCCCAGTTGATGATGGAACCGTGCCTTCAGAAATATTACGGGTGAACGAACTATGCACTTGAACTTACTTTTCTTTGCCATCGCCGACAACCACAATTTTTTTGCTGTCTGCCGACCAGCATATGTCTTCGATAGCTCCATTGACTATGCCCACTTCTTTCTTGATCATATGTTCTTCATTGTCGTATGCCCAAATTTTCACGACGCCAGTGATATCTAAATGGGTTAGTTTAACACTCGTTGAAATAATATTTTGAGGATTAGGTGTGCGGTAATAAGGAATGTTTAGTACCGCCTGAACAGATGTAACATCCGCTTGGCGACATGGCTGCAACAGTGACTTTTTTTGCATGAAGTGTTATCTCCTCACATTTGGAAGGATCCTAAAATAACGTTAACCCCCACAATTCCAACTCACACAAAATAGGAAAAGCCTCATTTTCAAACTTCTTAGCACGCGAAACATCCGCTAATAACCAGCTAAGCAACACACTCACATTGATATCTCTAATGATGACACTGCTGGCAACACAATAGATGAGTTTCTCTCCTTTGGGGTCGGTCTTGAGAATGAACCGTTTACCTCGCACCGCTTCAGGTATTGGAGCGAATGTTCTATCTTTAAGGGAAATTGATCGAAACAAATCAAACTAATGATGAACCTAGCGACGCCTTTGGCATTGTTCAATAACGAGATTAGCTCTCGTGAGATAAAACTATTTGAGCGTAATCTAATCTATTGTTGCTTGAGAATCATGCATTAATTTGATTATTTTGACCAACGGACTATGTGCCAAGAAATAAATGACCAATTGAGTTTTCGCATCGTTCACTTGTGCATACGCTGCGCCAACATTCAACTGCAAAATTCGCATGGACAACGATTTAATTTGCACTGCACACATCAACCACAGAAACCTGTTTACAATGAGTTGGTTGCCAAAACCCCAATACACACCAAATATGCGAAGTTGTTCGAGCATCGTCGTAAGTCCACCCCAGCCCTTCCTAAGTTGATTATCATATTGCTGAAGAGGTGGTGCGGATTCGCGTCAAGCTAACAATTTTCTACCATAAAAATTTGTTTGAACTTTTCTAAAAGTTTGCTAGATAAAATACTCATAATTTGAGGAGTTTATTGACCAACACAATATTTGGTTTATTGTACAGATTTAATTCTACCTAGTTATGAGGATTCGCCTTTACGGGGAAATTTCATAGTCCTATAATATGGCATTTTTTCTCTCATCACAACTTTCCTCTAGTTCTCTTTTAAACTCACTAAAATGGGCCATTGCAAATAATACTCACCATTGACTATTTACTGTATGCATATTTTTGTTAACGCCGATTCCAAAATCTAAAAATACCCATTAAAATGTTATTTAGACAATTTCAACAATTCTTCAGTTGCATCCGTTTAATGAGATTAAACTGTGCCAACTTGGTGAACATTACACACGCGTGCATGGAAACACGACGCTTACATTCAACAACCACAGTTGAAGTTACAATTAGACTAATATAAGGTGTTAGAGAATATTATTTCTTAATTCAACGTGTTGTTGTTCATGCGCTTGCGTAGCAAAATTATCTCGGCATGGACCAAGCCCCACAGCATTTTCGCGATGGAGCCATCTACATCATGCACCATTGGCCGATTTTGGTTTTTGCTCAGCAGCAAATGACAGGAGGCCACGACACGGAAGAGAAAATCAAGGCTTTGATCGAAGATGTCATAGCTCGAATGTTGAAGCCTTCAAGTAACCCCACACAATTGTTTTGTGTTTTCGTTTCAGCACAGCATGAACTGACAGCGCTTTACGTGTAGAATCCGCTGACGTTTATGCGTGTGCAGATTTCCTGTACAGCTACATAGAAAATGAATTGAATATTTGTGTGGACGACCATTCAGTAGAAGATGTAAGTGGGGCGGTTCACTTTGCTCTTTAATGTTGTTCAACTAGACGTGCGTGATACTGTCGCGATATATGGAGCAATGTACGGCGGGAAATGGCAGTGCAGCTTACGAGGAAATGAAAAACAAACTCGCAGGTCACTCCACTAATGTCCAAAAATTGGCGGGTGGCGACGATGAGTCTTCCTGTGAAGATTATAGTTCTGACGAGGGTAAATGTGATTAGTAGTTATTGCTTGAGGTGATGTCTGCTTTAGAGCAACCAAACAACTCACAAAAGTACGAATATTGTGAGGACTCTGAAGGGTTTTTCAGCTATAAGAAGGGTGGCAATTAGGCTGACCAATTTTTAGCCATATCTACAAAAATCAAAGTGCGTATACCCACCCTATTAGCGTTAGTCCTCATGCCTGTGTAATATAACTTGACGAGTGTAATCTTTGCGCGATAGCCATTGGCAAATGCCCTACCGTCGATCTACCATATGTATAAAAGAGAAGTGTCCGTGTGTACACGCGAGTACGCATGTCCGACAAATTTTTCTCTATACGCACTATATAACACTACTAATGTAGTTAAAACCTGGAGAAAATGGTTGAATCTAGTTTAATTACATGCTTATCACTACGCTTAAACACATTAGTTTTTGGGTGTTTCAAAAATATAATCCGTTTAAAAAGTCTGTTAATCCGTTTATAATAGAAAAAGGATGTTTTTCCTAATTTTTGCGAATATAGTTTGCTTTGTAGTTATAATGTTAAACTCTGTAACTAGTAGCACCGATATAGCCATTTTATACTTCAATACATTAAATGTGTTAATATGTGAGCGTGTGTTAATGGCAATGTCCCATTGGTTGGTGGATCTTTTGTCTATTGTAGCTCACCTTTTACTGAACTAACCTGAATTTTAAGTTCCTAAAATCAATCATTCGCCTCTTAAATTCATTGATAACTTTAAAATAAATCAACAAATTCACCAACTTCATTAATGTCGAGTTATTTTTCACTACTTTAAGCATATTTAAATAAGTTATGGTATAAACAACTTTCAGTATAACCAAGCTAATAAATGGTTTGTCAAAAAGTGATACACATCATTGAATTGGTGACGTGTGCACTAAACATAGCAAGTTTAGTGTTGCGTTATACTATTCGTTGAAAAATTACAACACATTCTATCCAATGTAATAAAATACTTAAAAGAAACTCGAACTTAAAAAATAATAAGCAACGCTTGGCCTTAGCGCTTGTAGAAAATACATTTGTAGCAGATTTGATTTATATATGATAATGAATTGGCGTCAATTTTGTTAACAACTTCGATGTATTTTTATTTTTGGCATAAGATTAATTAGATTTTTCATGGTCATTTATATATTTGTCGTATCTTCTGGCGAGATTGTTAAGTGGGATTAAATAAGAAGTTTAGCCTTATCACTGAACAACTTAAGTTGAAGGTCACTTTAGGTTCAATAGTTCGTCGACACTCAAAGAATAATTAAAATCAACACAATTTTTTAGGCAAGAGAGGATATTTAATTTTGGGTGTATATATTGGACGAATTCACTCGAAATGGATTATTAATGGGCCATTTTTAATCAATAAGTTACTTTTTCAACATTTCTAGAAATTCCAATCGCCTATCCTATACGTTGCAGATATGGGTTGCGAAAAATGCAACGACGCAGTTAGCCCTCTGTCGCCATATTCTTTGTTACAATCCTAATAGCTTTGAATGTTAATTTACGATTACTTTGCTAGTCATTTATTCGAATTAAATATCTGTATATGTGACAAGTTAATCGATTAGATCTGCTGGATGTTTGTTGAAGTGGAGGTTTAACAAATATGTAAAACTTAATCAAAAGCTTCGTATGAGTTTCCCGTTTACTTCTATAACTACAGCAGCAGTCTTGAATTTTAATTGTCCAGATATTACACTAATCTGATTATAACAAAAATAAGTACATTTTCACAACAAATCATTGCTGCATCTAACATTGAAAAATATTCCTTAACAAATTTAACAGTTTTATCGAACAAATCTACAACCAACTGCCCCCGATGTACTTAGTTATTTCACAGTAGTAGCCAGATTCAATTGATCGATACATTAATTTTATTATTAAGTATTTTATCTAGATCTGACAGTCGTTAGCAGTTACGAGGATTCCTTAAAAGTGCGAAGGACGTCAAACGATGATGATGATGGTGGTGTCAAAGATGAAGTTGTTAGCCATATTCTCCGGTACTATGTTAATTTTACACTAACTAACAGCTAACCCCGCTGATAAGGGTTTCTATTAAGAATTTGCGTGATGGATATTACCGAAGATTGTTACGTTGGAACTTTGGCTTTAAAACACGAAGTATTATCACTACATAAGATACATTGTTTAATTTTGAACAAAGAACAGGGAAAACTTGGAATTGCCCCATTTAGAAATAGTGCCCCAGAGTATGTTAATCCAAAACATATACACAAGTAATATTACAATCGTGTCAACCATACTGTAAAATCGAATGTTTCTTGTAGCGATACCATATGTGTTAAATTTTACATTCCATCTGAAAAAAGATTTTCCCAAGCAACTTTATATGGTAACCTATGGAATAACTAATGCCAACGTAGAAGATTTCAAGGCAATCCTTACCAACATTGGTAGTTTAAACGTGAATTGTATGCGAAACTTTGAGATTCTTAAGTCACCGATTTTGCTACATTTGGGCCTGATTTTCAATTCGGGTTCGGATTCTACTACGACAAACCATATATGTCGCATGCTACCACAACGAAAGACAAGTTAGCAGTCGGATAAACAACAATGTTCACTCTGATTTAGAACACGTATGTATGAGTTTAAAAACATCCTAAGTTTAACTCATAGCGTCAGTGACTTAACGGTAGATTAAAAATATGTATTTATTTATAAATTCGATTATTAGGCGGAAATAGGAAAATTGGGTGATTACATCACAACAGATAATATTGAAAGTGGGGCAGCACTAGATGCGGTTGCACATGCAATTTTGTGCGAAAGTGTGGTAAGAATTTTTTTAAACAAGCTCACTATCATCTTGTACAACACTAACAACCGACACACTAAGCCCTTGTCGAACCAGTTAACTTTACTGTAGGTGCTCGCTGTGCGTTAATCAAGTTGATAATTTTTACGTGGGGTTACTTGTAACGGCTTCAACCCGGATTTTAATTTAGGAGAGTAGTTAAGAATTCTTCATATTATATATTGATTGAAATAAAACCAATTTTATCAAAATATATCAAAATATAATTGGTATAATTTCAACAAAGGAAAACACCCTATTCTAATATCTTCAAATTGAGTTAATTAAAAGCAGTATTACTTATTGATAACTTTAATATTTTATTAATCTTTATAGCTAAATTTGTGCTCCCGTACTTTAAATAATACAAAGAGGTGTAAATGATTGTACTACTTTTTATTCAAACTTTGCAAACATTTTTTATTTGCCGTTAATAATTCATAATAGTACAATAGACTTATTAAACTCAAGTGAAAAGTTTTTTAATATCGGTAAACATTTTCATAAAATAGTCGATTTTGGCTAAAATTCAGACGTGATTGTGGTAGTGAGTCCAATGTTCCCATCAAATTGAGTTATTATAACCTATAAAAATTCTATCAACTAAAACTTTATTTAAATAATAATTTTTGCGCCTATTTTATAATTGATCCTTTTTGTAAAGTATCAAAATGTGGATATCACACAATTAATCTGTTATTGGCGCAAGCGCATTCAAAACTATCTATTTGAATTTCTTTTAGTTTCGTTGAAATCTAAGTTATACATTTAGTCAATTAAATTTGTCGTGACTTTACTATAAAATAGTATGATTAAATGGTTAGCTATGTGTTAATAAAGGGTGGCTACACGACGACAACATTAGGACTCTAAAGATTAACCAAGAGGGGATAAAAAGTTGTCACAATCGCGTAAAAGAATCTCTATGTATACACCTCTGCGCTTTTGGAAAAAAATGCTTTGTTCTATTCGTGCATGACAAGTTTATATTTTCACAAAGTCTAAGATAGTATGTGTCGGCTTCAAATTCACCCATCTCCAACATTCATCAAAATAAAACTTTAATACTTTATATCGAATTTGTTTATGTTGAAAAAACTGTTCACTATAACTTGTTCGTTACACCCTATTATTAATTTTTTTCCACTAATGATTAGGTTGAAATTAACATTGCGTTTTGTGATATTATAATTTTAGATTAAGTGGAACGAAGATGCCTCCAAGTTTGTGTGGATGCATACATCGCATTTACCTCTGGTTGCGGGCGATGCATGGGTAAGATTGAGTTTTGTTGTGTTGTCGTTGAGACCCATTGAACTAGAGGATGGGTATCGTAAGAAAGTTCAAAGAAGAATGTGGAATCAGTGAAGGTTCTGAGACTGTCAAATCATTCCACGTACACCAATATTGCCAATGGTCAAGTGGTGTTATATTGGATGCCCTTATTTAGGACTACATTGATTACTTAACATTAAGTAAGTTGTTGAAGAAAAAAAATACTACCTTGCTAACTACGTGGACATTGATGCCCTCCATGAGCCAATACGTATGGGTGGTTTTAAGCAAATTCACGTTAAAAACATGCATATAGGATAAAGACATGATGTCGCTTATAGGTGGCATTGGTTCTCATCTTCCATCATCGTTTTCTACTGTATCCGATTTTATCAACAACCAGATCAAAGTGTCATGTGGTAGCTGAATTTTAGTGAATATTGTTATTTTAGGAAATCAAATCAAAAATAGAAGTGGAGGTACCAAGTAGTGATGAGTATTTTCAGATCAGCGTGAACTCTAGGTGCAAGTAATCAATAAGAATATTCAACCCGCTATACTATCACTCATAAATTAGTGGATTTTCCAGCATTTCATCCATACTTAGCAAGTGTGACTATACAAGAGATAAGATAACGTGGGATATTACAATACTTTCAAAGGCTTGTTTTTCCGATGGTATTACAAAAAGGTTTGATACAAATATATAAACACACACTTAATATATTAATATCTTCACTGCTTTAGTTATTCCATCTACATAAGAAACTACGGTAACGTCAAATTGGATCTACAAAATTCGTGCGAAAACAAATGTTTGGCTCCAAAACCAACCGCCTCAGAGGCATGTTTTTATTTACTTTTTCTGTCAATTTTAAACTAAATAAATTGATAGTGATTATTTACAATTTTAGGGCAGTAAATCTTGTGAAGTAGGCGGCAGAGTTCTTGATTCTGAAGAATGTATTAATTCCGACAGGTAATTACTATGTAGAATTGACACCGGTCGTCTATTGTTGTTCATTGTGGAATATTGCTGTTTTAGTTTAATAATTGTAACAAATTATGCTAATAGATTATGCGTTAGACGGGAAATTGAATAAATATGTGATGAGATTAAATTGTCGATTTAGCAACGAGGGGAAATATCTACTCACAGGTGTCACTTCAAGTTGCATCAACCCTGACGGTGGTGACCCAAAGAGTGTATGCAGTGGTTTGGGAAGGTGTGATAGTCAAACGTGCCAGTGTTTCACAGGAAAAGTAATCATATTAATACTATAGTTTTCTTGATGCTACCCAAATGTTGTATAAGAATCTGGATGCTACTCTAATCAGTGGTAATTTTTGTCATTGCGACAATCGAGCTTTAAAGACAGACTCTGGTGGGTATTGCGGTGGTCCCGATAAAGGAACAATTGGGTGCGGTTCTTGTACCTGTAAAGACGGCTACACCGGCACAACTTGTGGGGAAAAAGTTTGTTCATACTGGGACCAAAGTTGTCCTACTGGCGAAGCTGAAAAAGTAACATTGCACATTCTACCCAGACATATATTTATAGCGAGATTGCAATTAACCGGGGCCATTTTACGGTGACCTTTAGGTTTGCAGTGGGCATGGTCAATGTTCATGTGGAAAATGTATGTGTGACATGGGCTATATTGGCACAGCATGCGAAGAAAAAGTAGCTACATGTGACTCCTTTGTGTAGTTGAGTATGTAAAAATTAGAACCTAACAAATTTATGCATTTCGCACGTTGATTGTGTTCTTTGCATGTTGTTTCCATCTATTAAAAATGTGGATTGCACCGCCTGTGAAGATCAAATACTTTACACCATTGATGGCTCGAATAAAGATTTGCTATCCTATCACTGCATAGTATACCATGAAAAATGCGTTATATTCTTCTCGCATTCAACCACTGGGGACGTCAGAATGGTGTCCATTAAACCGCTAAGTAACAAAGATTGCGACGTAATAAAACCCAACTACACCTTACCTTTGGTGGGAGTTTTCGTAGGAGTCTTTGTTCTGTTCACCGCCATAGCTATCATTTCCATGTTTGTGAAATATCAATATGATAAAAAACAGTATTTCAAGTTGGTGCAAAGCGAAAGAGAATCACGTCGAAATATGGTATATTCTACATTCGTTTCAATTTCTTTAAAGAGTGTAGTTACGTTATTTGTCTATTTTAACGTTCTAGCATATATCCTCTATCGGATTGTACCACTAAATTTATTGTGGTTCATGGGTTTTGCTTTTAAATTTCTCCAATAAAAACCCACTACTAATTTTGTTTATTCCGAACTGTTATAATTGTGTTTTAGCGTGAAAACCCCCTCTACCGTCAAACCGAAGGCGTCACTGTTGAAAACAACAACGATTGATATCTATAACTGAAGTAGATAACTAGATATGTTACAGCATTGATGTATCTGTTCATTATATCCAAATAGCAATTGTTAGTATATTATTTAACCGCTTGTTCTGCAATCAACTTTACTTGAACTTCTCTACAAAATTATGTCGTATTTGTTACAATTTGTTTATTGTTTTCACTGGGTTGCGATATTATGACTCCACAATGAAACCCCGGTTTTAAGCCAAATAAATACGTTTACATTAATCATAGATATCTTCTTTATGTATATAAAGGTGCAAGGTATGTGTGTGTGCCGACAAGTACGCATGTCCGAAAATGTTTTTCTTCATACACACATTTGACAACACTACTAATATGATACAAACATAGATAAAATTTACCCATTTTAATAGATTTAATTAAATACTTATTGGTAGGCTTAAATGCAATAGTTTTTAGTCGATTTTCAAAAATATAATCCGATTACAGACTGCCCTAATCAGATTATAATAAAAAATGTTTGTTTTCCCCAATTTACGCAAATACCCTTTGCAGCTTTATAGTTAAACTAATAACCCCTGTAACTATAATCATTGATCCAACCAGTTGTTATTTCAATACATTAAATGTGTTCATGGCAATGGACAATCACTTGGTGCAACTTATGCTTATGTAGTCCAAATTTTACAATACCAATATTAATTTAAGTTCCTAAAATCCAACAATCTTTTTTATGATATTCATTGTTAAGTTTAAGGTTTAATATGGGGACAATGATAAAACCATCCAATTAAACCTTAGTGATCTACTTCAAGATTTATATTCCAACATGATCATATATTCTTGAATCAACTAAATTAACTGTTGATTGAATAATTTTTTATTTTATTAAAATTAATATTAACCTATTGTGAAATGTTATTGGTCAATTAACTTTCTTTTGAAATAAATTATAATCAACCAACAAATTCATTAGCTTATTAATGACGGGTTATGTTAAACTTTTAAAGTATTTTCAAATTAGGTTAGTAGTATAAACAATTTTCACAACAACTACACTGATAAATAGTTTGTCAAATAGTTATGTACATCATTGAATGAGTGAAATGTACAGTCAACTTAGCACTTTAGGAATTACGTTATATAATAAGCTGAAAAATTATAAGTAAGAAAATTCAATTCAATGTAATATAACATTTAAATGATACTTTAAATTATAAATGAATAAGAAACGCTGGACTATAGCGCTAGTTTCTAATATAAAAAGTGAATGTAAGATTAAAGTCAAAATAGGTAGACCTATCCATGTAAGTTAAACTCCAAGTAATTTACCTCATTATAGTTGAGACTAACTAATACACTGATAGGGCGTGGTTCAATTCACTAGAGCCCGTTTAAATAGGTTTTCGGTATAATGGCCCTCATTATATTTTACTGTTGCACTATATATCGACTTTTTAAAATAAGTGTCAACTGTAAATAGAATGTAGTGGAAAAATAAACATTTCCCACTCTCTCAATAGAAATTAACATTAGGAGCGACACATTCCGTCACTTTTTGAGATAATTACCTTTTACGACAATAATATTAGTATTAAGTAATGTACACTGGAACAAATTTAAAAGTTTATTTGTGGCTGTTATTGAGTTGTATTTGTTGCACCCCACGAAACGACACATGCTCTGAATGTCTGGAAAATGAAAACATGGGTTGGTGTGCTGATGTGGTAAGTGAAACAATTTCGACCGGGAATAAAAACGACAAATAACCTAGAACTACACAGAAAATCGTTGTTTATTGTCCAGTCAAAATTCCTGCAGAAATGTCGTGACTTTCAAACCCCCACGCATAAATGTATCAAAACTGTTATCAATTACTTTATCTGTAGTGTAGATAGCGAAAAGAAAGAGTGGGCGTCATAAAATCATTGACGCCAAATATATTGAGTTCAATAACTTGAAACCTAGTATTTCACAAGTCAGTGTTTTAACATCCATGTAGGAGTGAAGGTCCAGGCCGAAACGGAGGTTCACGTTCCTAAGCAATTGCATCTGGAGATATATGTTATTGTTGACCATTCAAAAACGTTACATTCTTTCCTGACTTCCTCATTGCATCAGTTGGCTTCGATAGGTGATAGCTGTAAAAAATTGCATCTGTTCCATAGATGACTTAGTCAACTCTGCTGACAAAGCCGTGTCAACAATCAAGTTAGGCGTTGGAGTGGTAGCCGATAAAAAATATGCACCAACGCTCAAGTAAGAATTTCGCGAAATTAAATCACTTTTGATTTTATACACAGTGAGATGAGTGACGAATTTCTAAACGCCATTCCACTGACAGGAGATTCAAAAACTTTGACTGTACCAAGCAGATCATTAAAATAGACGTTATTGTAGTTAAGGAAGAATTGGCAAAGTTACAAATGCACATTAAAATCCCCAATAGTGAAAATGCTCCCCATTCTATTTACAATGCTATTGTGCAAGCTTCTACCTGCACCTCGCAAGTAAAATCAAAGCATAGTTGATCGACCGTAGGTGAAAAATCTCAACAGATAGGTTGGAATAGTAAAGCAGACACGTTGAAATTGATGTTTGTTGTTGCTTCCCAACCTTCAAAAACGGCGGGCGATGCTCTAGTATTTTTCTAACAACCCCAGTGCTTGTTGCCAATTCTACTCCACATAGAATATGGGTATTGTGAGGAAATTCAAGAATCGATGCGATCTGAATGAAAGAGGTGCTTACGACCAGTTCACAGTAGGTCCTTTTGAGTGGGAACTTCAACTATTTTTCTGCAAGGATTACGCTGACGACAACGATCTATATCAAGCACTGATAACAACCAACATCAATCTTTTGTTCGTATCTGTCACTGAGGAGGCGGACCTGTTTTACACAGCATCTTACATGTTTAATGTTTGAGTTTATTGAACTTAGCAAATTTCTCAAGATTTGAAACACGCCGGTGTGAAGTCGGTGTACCTACAAGATTTGAGCAAGTTAACCAAAACTATAGAAGAGCAAATAAAAGTAGAATTTCTTCAATAAAACTCTGCCGATTGACACTGTATTATATAGAAACTCGCCTTAGTCATGGAATTTGTTGTTCCAGACATGGATGATTTCACAGAATTGAATATTCGTGGCAGTTCCAGGTAACTATTGTATGCTATGTTATGTTTAAAATCACTTATTATCATCATCAACCATAGAAGTAATAGTGGATATAGTTCATTCATATTTTGGTAATAATAGTATTTTAAGGGTTAACATGCTTACACAATACGAAATGTACTAAAGTGCATTTTTAACAAAAATTAACTTATATATGAACAAAATTAATTTACATTGAATTAAAACACAACTATGTTATGATAAATCATAGATTTTCGTTTAACTAACGTAGTATCATTGAGCTAAAGACCAAATTAACTGATACATCAAAAGTAGCTCATGATGCTTGAACATTAAAATAGACTACTAAAAGTTCAATAAAGAAAAATAACTGTAATGCCAGAAATTAACTCTTTGAGGCTATAAAGTGATCCCACATTCACTAAAGGCGGCAATTATGGGGATACTAAAACCTTTCTATATTTATTTACTGTAGTTACTTCCCGCGTGATATATTAAATTAAATGGATTTATGGCGCGTATTCTCTGCTAAATTAACGTTTATATAATAAAAAATTATAGAAATCATTTAAGTTGTTCCAATCAATGAACGTTATTTCCACAATAAAAATAAATATATTTTTAAAATGTACTTTATCCATTTTCGTGTTAACATCCCACTCTGTTTAATCCATTTCATATAATGCGATGCAACTAGATAAAAGTTGGGCGAAATTGTAAAATATTTTCTTATTTGAGATAACATACGGTACCAAATATTTCAATAAAAACATGTCTACTTTTTCAAAAGGTTTATTTTCGATCGAAAAGATCTGTTGTAACTTCAACTCTGCTCGAACATAACTAGTCATATGGCGCCAATGGGATGCGAAAACACGGACCATTAAATCTTGCATTAAACACCTTGTTTTTGTTAAGAATAAGTGATGTATCGTCAATTTCAACTTTTATTCTCAATAACATACAATTGAGTTGTCATTTTAAAAAACTATGTTGCATGAGTAATGCTATTGAATTCCTCGTAGAAAAAGCGCAACTAAAATTGAAGGGTCCACTCATATAACAATATCAGCTCTAACCCCAATAAAACTCCTAGTAACTGTTACAGCGAAAAGTTGTTTTCCGGATAATAAACCAAGAGAGTGAGACTTTTGTTTAACATCCGACTTACGACCATTTTAGATATTACATATTGATACTGGGACGTAGCACTCTCAAACTAGTCTTGAACACCGGTTGCTTTTGCAACTGCGATAGTCCTAACGACCCTTCATATGTATTGGATGGATATCTCTTTATGTTGTTTCTAATTGGAGAAATTTGATTAGGAAGCTAAAAGCTCCACTTGCAATTCTCACGGGGACCTTATTTGTGGTAGATGCCACTGCTATCCACCCTAGTAAGGTTGCTGAAAAATACTGTTAACTTTTGTTAGTACTGGCAGAAACTGCAACTGTTCACAATCAATAAAAAATTGCAAACATAACCAGGATCGTCAAGGATTGCTCTGCAGTGGGAAGGGGGAGTGTCATTGCAACCAATGTGTCTGCAAAGTAGTCGCAACTAACTATTTGCATGCTAAGTTATTGGTCAATTAGAACAGAGAAATTTCGTTGCTAGCAGGCACACGCTGTGAATGTGATAATAGCAAGTGTGCTAGTGGGCACAACGAATTGTGCAGTGGGGAATCGCACGGAACTTGTGATTGTGGCATGTGTAGATGTAAACCAGGTTATTTTGGAAGTGTGTGCGAAAAAAGAAAATGTGATCATGCAAATTTGAAGCTGAACTGCATTCAGCCGTTTTCCACGTTGGTAAATAGAATCACTCATCAGCAGCTTATTACTGTCAATTCGTTATACTTAGGAGTGCAGCGGGAGGGGAGAATGTCAGTGTGGTTATTGTGTTTGCAATTACGGCTTTTCCGGCGAATATTGCCAAAATGAAGTGACCAACGCTCATAAACTTGCTTATTTATTTCACTCGTTGTAGTACCAAAGTGGAGTGTGTGCCAAGTTGAGTGCCTGTGCTAGTTGTCAAATGTTTCAGTTGCCAATTGTGCACAACCAAAATTGTTCTACTTGTAACAATATAGCCGTCTACCATGTAAACGTGGAAAAACGACTTTCTGCCAATTACACATGTGTCACCGAAGTGGAGGGTTGTTTGGTGCATTTCCTAGTGAATGAAACTTCAGTGGCAACTCGACAAACTTTTTCTGTGTCTATAATGAAGCTCAAACGAAACAAAGGTCACTGGTGAAGCCAACAAATTTCACATGTTTTTAGATTGCATATACACAATAAGTCCGCTCAACTTGTCGATTGTTATTTGTATTGTAATCACTGTCGTATTGTTGTGTGCTACGATCGCTGCATACTTTTTCAAGCATCAGTACGAGAAATTCTACTACAGCAAGTACACCGACGTTACCTTGGAGAAATCACACGAAAAAAAGGTACGATTTATTTCCAATTGACCTATTTAGTAATGTGAACTTTATTAGGACATGGGAGGAGTTTTTGATAACGCACAAAAGGATGTGCCAGTGTTTAACTCAATTTTTCCTTGACTGCATAGCGAGTGCGATAACGACTAACAGTTTTAATTGAGTGACTAGACAGATTAGACTTGTAGTTTTTGTTCTATTATGAAATTCGTTGACTGAGTTTGTTTCAACTTCAACCACAAATTCGCTCCGTTGTAATTGGTCAATAAACCAATCATGTTGAGTCATACGTGGAACATTTTCAATTTTATTGATGTATAAAAACAGAAAACGATATGACAGATACTTGCAAAGTATCTAGCAAGACCATCGAAGGTTATTAAAATGTAAACTTTTTTATTTATTTAATTGAAAATAAAATATTTATTCATATTCTAACAACTGCGTTCCACGTGCAAATTCCATTAAGATCAATCAAAGAATATGTGTGACTCATAAAATGTTACTTTTGCTCAACTCATTCTTTTAAAACTTGATATTTCAAGTTGAAAAATTAAAGTAATTATAACTATTTACTGCTTAAAAAATCTAATATGATTAATGCAGCATAATCATTATATATATATACAGTCGTAATAAACCCCTAAAAATGAATATTTTTTATTTCGGTTGTTAATTTTTAGAAAAAACGTGCATTTATTGATATTATTATCGTTTACTTAAATCTAACAAATCATTTTATCTTAACAAATTTTTTAATATTTCATTCCGAACAGTATAATGCGAAAGTTGAATTTAACAGCAAACAAAATCCCTGATTAAATTTGATACATTTTTCTTGAAGATTTCATCAAATACAGAATTGTTATTTGACTTTTTCGAAATATAGCGATTCACACAATTGATAAGTTTTCAAATTTAGCAATTCGATCGAAAGTAAACCCATAATCTAACCTTCAAAGACGCGCCATATACAGAGTGTTGTATTAACTATTGTTTTTTAAATTAAAACTTTTTATAATTTAATCAGTTGCATTACACGATAAATAATTTAAAAATTATAAAAGAAAAATAAATAACTAATAGTTGTTGTCAATTATTTTACAGTTAATATTTTTCCATTCTCGATATTTCCAAAAATATTCCAGAAAATTTGCTCTAATTTTACAATGTGAACATTCTCTTTAGTTAATTTTTATTAAAAAATTCTATAAAATTACCATTTCTGGAAATTTAAAAGGATATTCAGTATATTTGAGTCCCAGGGCACGCAATAACAAGGAGGTTGTTTCTGTAGTAATCTTCAATGGCAAGTAAGACGAATTATTAAATTCAGAATTCAGACAGTGGGACTGTCACACAACTAGAGACGGCTTCAGTGAAAAAATTGAAAATTCTATAGGATGAAAATATTCATGCTTAACATAGTTGCCCACCGATATTTTTCTAATTCAATAGTTTGATACAATTCTCGGAAAACTAGCCTACTTAAAGGAGAGTGAATTGTCAGAGTCTTCTGCCACAACATATCCCCCTTTCTTATTGGATGAAGATGAGTTGATCAGTTCAACAAACTGATTGGCGTTATAGGAAATAAAACGCTATTTAGCTTGGCTTAATGGATAAAACAATGAAAAGTAATATTTAGTCGCTAAGGTTATTTGCTTGAACATTGGTATGTGTAGGCTTTAACAATTGTTTAATACTGCAAATAACTTTGAATTTCTTCACTTTCCCTTGATACTAGTGCTAAGATTGTCAATATGCTGTTAAAACTCACTACGCTGTACTGAACTCGATTTACTCGCGCACACACATGCGACAAAATGAGAGCCTTGGTAGTGGTTGGTCCCGGTTCTGAAGATATAGAGACAACAGTCACTTTCGACGTCCTTCGACGTGCTAAAGTACCGCGCCACAAATCAATTGACTTAGTTGAGTAATTTTGATCCAAGTTTGATGCCATTATCGCGTCCATTTCGGATGACGAAGTCACACAACTTAGCATGGGAACAATGCTAAAACCCCACAAGAAACTCAGCGAGTGCATGGAAGTATCTCCAAATTGGATAGTAGTTGTTGACTGTGTGATAGGATATGTATGATATCGTTGCGTTTCCAGGTGGACCAGGGTGTTTTGATGTTGCAGATGTGATTTTTCTTACTCTACTCCATTATTAGTTCAATTGATGGGCTAGTTAAAATAAAATTGCACTCATTACATCAACATAGAACTCGCTCGCCCAACAAATAATGAAAAAACACATCGACGCCGGCAAAACTGTAGGAGCTATCTGTGCAGCTCCTGCTGCGTTTTCCAAGCACGGTTTTTTTCAAGGCAAACAAATAACATGCCATCCAACAACGGTGAATCTTGTCGCTGATGGTATCCATGCACATCTCGCTTTTCCACTGTTTTCACCGAACAAATTTAGGTTGCAACTTCATTGACAGAAGAGTGGTCATTGACGGCAATCTCGTCACCAGCAAAGGTCCTGGAACGACCTACGATTTTGCGCTTGCTCTTGTCAACGTTCACTGCGGCGAGAATGTCTCTTCCAGCCTCCGCAAGGAGCTTCTCGTTGACGACAAACCATAATTTCAGCAGTCACTGCATTGCTCGTCGACTTATTTTTCTGTTAAGTTTAGCACTGATAATTCTGTGCTCAAAGTCGTTTATAAACTTTTTGTCTGGTCTGTGCTCTATTATCATCATTGTTGAACTTTAATTAGAAAACTGGACTTTACTTTATATATACATTTAAACTAGCGCGAAATCACTGGCGTTATACAGTGACAAATAAGTTATAGTTTTGCGTATTTTGTGTTAATTTGAACAATAGGAACTTATAAAAAGGATTAAATATAAAACGTTGCATAACTTCAGCTTCTTGTAGTTCACAATTAACGATTCCATGCCGTAATTTTAGCGATTCCAATTCTATAAGTATTTGTGTTAGACTAATAAAGTATAACCAAACGTTTATCGGTTATCTGCGGTGATATCCTGGATATAATCCTATATTGGGGTATTTTAATCCGATGATTAAGCTGAAAATCATGATACAACGATAAATTCAATTTTTATAAGTCGAAATCTGACGAAATATTAAGTAAAATAGTTTTTAAATTTTCGATATCGGGTAAATTTGATCTATAATGAAAAATATTTTAAAAGTCCGTACGTGGGACCAAGACAGACTCTACTCTTTTATATATATAGTAGATATAGCTATTTGCTAATTTTAAAAATTGAGGTTTGATTAATGCGCGGAATATTAAAGTTGGTTATTGTTAACATTGGAATAACTATTGTTTCAATATCGATAAGCAGTTGATCATGCTAGTGGAGAATGGACTGGTCGATCATTTGCCTAGTGTCGCTCAACTTTTGGCGTAATAATATTAATTTTGAGTTCCTTTATTCTAGCATTCTTCTCTTATATTCGTTGTGAGGTTTAAAATGTACAATCAGGTGAATGATCAAACCCTACTTATGCACTTAAAGATTTATATTATAAAGTATTGTTTAATTATTTAAAATCTTTATTTTTCATTTAACAATTGAAAAATATTTTGGACTAATTTGTTGTTAAATCTTATTTTAAATCCGTTGAAAAATTCATCAACCACATTATTGCCGGATTATTTTGATTTTGTGCGTATTTTTGGAGTAAACGATTAACATATAAAATGTTCACAATAACAAAGCTACTCAGTGGTTATTGAAAAAGTGATAGACATTACAGAATTTGCGAAATGTGCACTAAACCTAGCGCGCTGAACACGTAGTTATAGTTTTTTAAAAAAAATTCGAGCCAATAGATTAAAATACTTGATAAGCTTTTCCTTTAAATAAACATAAGAAGTGCAACAGTTATTTTGAAGATGATGGATGTGTGTTTCTTACGTAGAGATAGAGTCTTGACGTCATTTGATGATTTATGTTAGCTTTACGCTTTTTAACAAGTTGCTTAATTATTGAAACAAGTTTTTACATCATTTTAAACGGGAAATTGGCGCCGCGTTCGTATGAAACTGCACAAATAATAAACGTTGTAATGTATTATTATTATTAAAATTAATTTTTTAATCGAATTATAGTGTAGAAAGTTTCTGTTGTTGATTTATATTCTTAAGGGAACGACACGCCCTAACTATCCATATAATGACTACGTCATCGGTGTTTTGGTTTATCCCAAAGAATGATCAAAGTCTGGATTTTTTAAAATATAGTTCGGATTTGGGAATATTTAATCTTAAATTAATATCCAACTGTTTTTGTGACAAATTAAGTTAAAAGTATAAAATTTACTCGAAACTGTGATGTTATTCTGGAGAATTAGGATATACAGAATATACTTCAAATGTTTGTTATTGTTGAGAATATGGTATATCCAGTAACCTACTTTTAGAGGTTATTATGACACTAATGGTTAATGCATCTCATGAGTACTATATGTCTTGGTTGATTCTCATTTTCCAGCTTAGTACTAACTACTATAGGGAGTGTCACAAATTATGCGTTGTTGTTTCTTCACACTCTCTCTATGTATCTGGAGTCTCTAAGCTACATTCAATAAAACATAGGTGCACAACTATTAACAAGTGCTACAGAAAAGGACGACTGTAATCTCTGTATTATGGAAACAGACCGTGGTTGGTGCACAGATTTAGTTATTACAATTTTGCATGGACACAACTTTATATTTCTATAGGATTTTAACAACAACAGATGTGTGGTAATAGAGAAAACGGATTGCCAAAATATTGTCACCTTTAAAAATGTCCACATACAAGTGCTTTAATAAATTCAATATTTTCACCAACTTCATGTAGACTTTAAATAGCATGAAAGCTGGTAAGACAAGTATAAACCCACAAACGGTGCAAGTGAATAACTTAAAACCTGGTACACCTTGCACTGCTGAATACAATTCCTTAATGCTGCATTTATTTTCCAGGCGAGGTGGCATCAATGACGTCGACCATTACCGTTCCCACTTCCCTTCCACTGGACTTATACATTCTCATTGACAATACAGAGTCCACGGTAGATGTTCGACAGAAGATTTTGCGTGAAATCTCCGCAACTAGTATAATCTTACAGTATAATGCACGAATACGAGGTAAAAGTTAGCGAGTCTGATAAATTCGGCGCTGAAAGTATAAGAATTGGCATTGGTTTATTTAACGACAAGCAATACTTTCCAGTAGCATCGTAACTACACCACCTATTGAACAATGATTAACCATAGTATGGGGTTGTTTTAAATTGATGTCTAGCACGTCCAAGTATGAGTTTCAAAACGTGATTTCTTTGACGTCTGACCAAGAGAATCTACAGGTTATAAATGTGTTTTCGTTAAGTGCAACTATATTGGTTTAGAGGTTGTTGAATGACCTGGACGATTCGTTTAGTCTTCAAAATAACAACGATAATCCTGAATCCTACTATACATCAATTCTTCAAGCAGCTACATGTCACGAAAAAATTGGTTGGCTACCAAATAAACAGTCGACTAAAATAATCTTCGTTGTCACTGACGCGATCCCCAAAACAGCAGGCGATGGACTGAATATGGGCATCGTGAGGAGGTACCTAAACCAATGCCAACTGGATGATTTGGGCGGATACCAGAGTTTTCGAGATTACCCTGATGACCATGTATTGATGAAAGAGCTACGAAAAAACGATATTCAACTAATTTTCATAACATCAGAGGAAACTACATTTGACTACTTGAAACAAATTTGTCACGATTTAAAAGAAATAAGGTCAAAGGTTTACTTTTTGGTCAATTCCGAGCATATAATCGAGGTCATTAAAAGTGCTTCTAAAGAAGCACTTGCGAAAATCAATATTATTCCGCCACCCAATGACAAATTCACAGAAATACGAATTCTATCAGAACATGAAGAAGTGGTGACCACAGAAACCGGTGCTTTGGAGTGTTCAACCCATGGGAATCTCGAATTAAATATTGAAATTAAGGCACTGGTGTGTTATCCAGACAATACGTCAAAAAACTACACTATAACTATAGTAGGATTTGGACAGATTGTCTTGATGTTAGCAACAGGCTGCACATGCGACTGTTCCGACCCCACACATTCATCCTACGAAATAGAAAGTAAAAATTGCAGCTCTAACGGAAATTTAATATGTGGAGAGTGTGACTGTAAAGAGTCTTACTCGGGACCTCGTTGTAACTGTGAAGAATCAACTAGTGGATGTGTGGAACCAGGCGACCCCCACGAGCTTGTCTGCAGTGGTTTTGGTGAGTGCATATGCAACAAATGTGTTTGTGGGGATTCTAGTTTTATGATCAAAGAGGGAAAGTATTGCCAGTGTGATAAAACCAACTGCCAGACTGGGAAGGCCCAGTTTTGTAGTGGCGAATCGCGTGGACGTTGTGACTGTGGAAAATGTGTTTGTCAGCCACAATACACAGGCAATATGTGCGAACAAAGGATGTGCGCCCACCAATCTTGGAATGACGCTTGTATCCAACAGAATGATCAATACGTAGCTACTAAATGGAACTTAACTCTCTGACAATAAATACCATTTTTAGGTGTGCAACGGAAGAGGTGTTTGTGAATGCGGAGATTGTGTGTGTGACATCGGCTACGATGGGAGATTTTGCGAGAAAGAGGTTTTAACTATGCTACTTTATCACGATTGCCAACAAATTTTAGGTGGAAGGAGAAGGTTGTAACAAATACAGTAGGTGTGCTGCTTGCAAGTTATTCGACGAAAACACCGTCAAAGACATGCCCTGCTCAGTGTGCAAAGAATTGGGAGACTTCCAAGTAGATCCAGATAAAAGACCATCCGATAGTTATGAATGTGTGATCACCAATAACAAATGCGTCACCTACTTTTCACTTTTAACTGTAAGAGGGAATGATGGAGCAAGTCAACGTAGCAGAGTCATCCATATTAAGTCACTGGATCGGAAGCATGGTACATTTACACGACATATCATATCAACATCGCATCTTAGATTGCAAGGCCCCTATCAACCCGCTCATTACAGTATTCTCGATAGTAGGAGGAATTCTTCTGGTGTCTTTGATCCTTCTTGTCGTTGCACGCTTCATCCAATACCAATATGACAAAGCGCAATACGTAAAGTTTATAACTGTCACTGAAAATTCAGACAAACCATATGTATATTTTTGTTGGCTTCTCATTCGACTTTATTGTTGTTTAGGAAATAAATCCTCTGTACGACCCCCACACTTGAATAATAGACGTTATTTTGCAGCTTTCACTACTTCTAGTTTATTACCATTTGATGCATAATCATAACCTAGATGTTTTCCAACACTTTGACTGATTTTGCATTCGTAGCTTAGTTGTTTTCCAACACTTTGACTGATTTTGCATTCGTAACCTAATTGAGACAACGCGAATCTACAATCTGTCTGCATATAAAATCGTTGTGTCGTCGCAGCAAGTTTCCAACGGTGTACAACTTTTTTCCTTCCACGCATACTTTAAAAACTGCCAATATATTAGAAACATAGACTTTAAAATATTCTATATACAATGAAAATATAGATAACTAGCGCTAAAGACCAGTGTTGCTAGGGAGTTTTTAAGTAAAAGTTCATTTAAGTATTTTATATAACTTGAATTAATCTTCTTTGCCTAAATGTTCTAAAACAACGTACAACTCAAAGGTTTGGGTATCCTAAGTTCAGTGCACACTTCACTGCCCAAATAATATCACTTTTTCAAAATCCATTATATGGCTTCGTTATTTTGAAAATGTTCGCAAAATATTGTATCAATATAAAAAACTTTAAAAAGTTCAAAAAGCCACCGGTAATCAAGTTAATTTTTCTGCTGAGTTAAAATAAGGTTAAAAAAATATTTTTTAACAGGTTGATAAGGTAACAAATCTGGTAAAACATTAATTCCACAACGATATAGCCTACTGCCTTTACGTGAATTAGGAAAAACAGCTATTTTCTAGTATAATCCGATTAGAGAGTGACCTAATCGGATTATATTTTTGAAAATCAACAAATAACTAATGCATTCAAACCTACTAATACACATTTAATTAAATATATCAAAATGGACCAATTTATCATAGTTTACATTACGTTAGGAGTGTTGAAAGTGTGTGTGTATGTAGAAAATAGTTTCTTACATGCGTGCACTTGTGGCCACATACACTTTGCATTTATATATGTTAGATTAGATATATAGTAGATTTCTTTGAAGTTGTTCATGATGAAAGTAAGGGGACTAATATTATGATTGCTTCTGGTCAATGCTTGTTTTGTCATCCATAAATTACACACATTGTAGTTCACTCCTTGAATAATGTTGCATCAAATATTGTCAAATCTACTCTCTGTGCAACTGCAATTGGCATTGTGTTATGGGTGGAATAGTCATGATATTTTTCGAAACTTACAAACTTTGATAATGAATTAACTATTAAAGTATAACTCATATTAAACTACCAAAGAACCTCTTACAAATTTTATTTGTAAAATATAATATTCAAAAGTCAGTATATGTATCATAATATGGGTAAAATTTCACGTTACTCATTGTATTTTGATGTCTTTTTTATTCTCCATAGCTGTTTACATTCATGTGATCATTTTCTATAAAATGAAGTAATATTTTGAATATTCTATGGAGAAATACGCGTCGTTTCCAAATTCTTGGGGGAATATTAATTGGTGTCTTGGCAATTTTCGAACACTCTCCTCATATAACACGAGCACAGAAAAATGAAAAAGTTGGGAACATTCTATCAAATGGATGTAGTTAAAGATTTATCAAGTGGAATAGTTAAAAGCCCTCAATATACTTAAAAAAATAAACCTAAACCAACCCTTCATATCTAGCAGATGGTTGACAACTTTTAGAGATTGTTGAGTTTAAAAATCTTAAGGGCAGTTCAAATGACTGTACTTGAATTAAAAATGAATTTTTAATGCCAATTGAACAACTCATCGAACATACCATATGAGAGCCATTATCGTGTGTGGGGATTGAGTAACTGTCTCATAAGTCAGCGTCCTATGACACTCAACTAAAAGCACATAATAAGAGGAACTTGAAGATGGTGCGATGGATAGTGCTTCTTTACTTAGGTTTCGCATGTCTCCTTTGCAAGTAAAACCTAATATGTAGGCTCTCAACTATTGACCAGCAAACAAGAACGTGCTGAATGTAACGACTGTATCATGAATGCAGATTACGGTTGGTGCACTGAACCAGTCAATTCACTATGTAGATGTTTACAAACAACGCTATATAGGATTTTAAAGAGGACCGATGCGTGTTATTGAAGAATGACGCTTGCAAAAATGTGACCACATTTAAACCCGTTGGAATAAAGGTATGACTATTTAAAGGGGAAACAAAATGTTTCATTTGGTAGGTCCTTAGCAAGGTGGTTACCGAAAAAACCACACTTAACCCACAAAAGTATCAAATTAATAATTTAAAGCCCGGTATTAGACACATTTTGATGAGTGTTAATGTTGTACATGCATCAGAAAAAACAGTAACAGTAACAACCAACATAAGCGTTCCAGAGTCTCTTCCACTGGACATCTACATCCTGATAGACAGTTCAAAGTCCATGGAAGATCTTCGAGACAAGATTGTGGATGATATCTCTGGAACAAGTAATATCGTGCGATAGCAGCCATTGATTTCAAATTGACAGTTGATCGTTCTGATGAGATTGGCGCCAAGAGTATAAGGATTGGCATTGGTGTATTTTACGATAAAAGTTACTACCCACCAAATGCGTAATTACACTCGAACAGAATAAAGCTGTTCTTCCACTAATAGCATTATTTGATGTGTCTTATAGAAAATCCACGTATGAGTTTGAAAACTATATTTCATTGACTGACGATAAAATTTATCTGCAAAAACAGTTGAACCACCTAAAAGAACAAGGAAAAATCCATGGAAATCATGATTTACCAGAATCTGTCTACACGTCGATACTTCAAGCGGCCACATGTAAGGAAGAAATCGGATGGCTACCAAACAAAGAATCAACCAAGATTATATTTGTTGCAACTGATGACTTGCCAAAGACTGCTGGCGACGGGAGAAACATGGGTATTGTAAGAAGGTACCTCAACAAATGTCAACTGGATAAATCCGGCGGCTATCAGCACTTTCGAGATTACCCAGACGATAACGTACTAATGCAAGAGTTGAGCAAAAGTGACATTCAACTAATATTCCTGTTACTCAACCAACAAACACTCAGCTACTACGAGCAAATATCCAAAGATCTAACTGAAATAACATCAAAGGCGTATATTTTGCATAACTCGAGCGATGTTGTCAATGCAATAAAAAATACTTCCAAAGAAGCACTCGCCAAAATCAATATTATTCCGCCAGACAAGGACGACTTGACGGAGATACGCATTCGTTCAAATTGCGCAAAAGTCAACGTTACTGCAGCAGGTGTTCTGGAGTGTCTCAACTCCAGCTCTCTCATGTTGGACATAGAAATTAAAGCTCTGGTGTGTTATCCTGGTGATGCACCAAAGAGTTACGCTATTACTGTGGTGGGATATGGTCAGATTGAATTGGTATTGTCGACAGGATGTGTATGTGATTGTTCCAAGTCTCAACATCCATCCTATGAGAAAACGAGCAAAACCTGCAACAACCACGGCAACTTAACTTGTGGCGAATGTGAATGCGATGAAGATTATTCCGGACCGCGTTGCAACTGCCACGAATCGACCACTCAATGTTTGCAACCGGGCGACCCACCTGGACTATTGTGCAGTGGCATTGGCGATTGTGAATGCAATAAATGTGTTTGTGGCGACCCCTCTTTTATGACCCATTCTGGAGACTACTGCGAATGCGACAAAACTAACTGCCAGTCCGGAATGAGTGAGTTCTGTGGCGGCGAGTCCCACGGACAGTGTGAATGTGACAAATGCTCATGTGAACCGCAATACATGGGCGATGTGTGTGAACAAAGAAACTGCACTCACGACATTTGGAATAGCACATGTATCCATCCGAATGATACCTATGTAATTGTTAGCGACCAAGTTAAATAATTATCAACGCAATCCTTGTGTAGGCTTGTGGGGGCAGAGGTGTATGTGAATGCGGACAGTGTGCGTGTGATTTTGGTTATACGGGAAAGTTTTGTGAAAATGAGGTTACAACACACTTGTCCAATACAACTCTATTTAAACATTGTAGATGGAAGGAGAAACTTGCAACAAATATGCCAAATGTGTCGCTTGCAAAGTATTCGACGAACGCACTGTTAGAGGCACACCGTGCTCATTGTGTGCAAAATTGGGAGAATTCCACACAGATAAAGCCAACCAAGATTCCGACAGTTACAATTGTGTGGTTAGTCATAATAAATGTGCCATCTACTTCTCAATATCAACCGTGGAAGCGGCCGATAAACAACAACGCAAAATGAGCGTCGTTATAAAACCTTTGGATAAGAAAAATGGTAGCTTGTTTCACAAACACGTGTTAATTGATAGTGGTAGATTGCAAAGCACCTATACGTCCCATGGTGCTGATACTCATAGTGGTAGGGGCAATCATTTTGGCCTCTTTAGTTCTACTTTTCGCCGCTTGGTTCATCAAGTATGAATATGACAAGGCGCAGTTTAGAAAGTTCGCAAAATCAACAAAAAGTCCAACTTTTGAACAAGTACTCTTTCAAAATTTTACTCTAATTCCCATTTTATTTAGGAAGTTAATCCGCTATACAATGAATGACCTTGTTATGAGAGTGTCCCTCCTATAACTTGTTCTTCACTAATTATCACGACTTTTAAATTATTTCAATCGATATAACTGACCAAATATCTACATCATTGTTCTTTTTACGCATTATCATGCTTCGTCATTTAATTTGCAAACAACTTCTTTGAATTTCTCAATGATCTAACGGCCGTATATTTCGATTTATTTCTTTAAGCCCACTCCAACATTTACGTTTGTATTAGGTGCAATTTGACTTATAGAGGTTTGATCAAATTGGCGGCAAATCATACAACTAATCTTCATGTAGTTGGATGGCTTCACGATTAAATAGACGGGTCGCCATTTTGTTCAACTGTATACAAGAAAGCGCTTATTTTCGGCAATGAACTAAGAGAGTGTCTGATGTTTGACCTATTGAAAGCTCAAAAAGCAGTGCTAAATTTGATAAATGAGACAGAGAGTTAAATAACTGAGGCAGTAGCAAAACTATGAATGTCTGCCAGCAATAGGGTTATTATCAGAATACTAGCACTAAGACCCAGCGTTGCTGGGGAGTTTTTAAGTGAAAAGTTCATTCAAGTGTTTTACTACATTGAAGAAATCTTTTTCGCCTAATCTTTTTAAAACAAAGTAAAACTCAATGGATTAGCATGCCGAGTTTAATGCACATTTCACCGACTATATAAGGTCCACCACTTTATCAATCCCCATTGAAAAGCGATGTTATTGTGAGGATTTCGTAAATCAATATGTTACTGAACAAAATTTAACAACTTTAAAAATAGTCTCACATTAATGAGGCCAATGATTTCTTTAATTGATTTAAATTACGGATAAAAGAAACTAATTGAGCAAAAACATAGTCTTAGTAGTTCGGTGGGAAACGAGGCTTTTAAAATACTAATCAACATGACGGAGTATGGAACATAAAGTAGTAAAATAGGGTTCAGATCTGTGTTTTTTTTAAAGTTTAAACTTAGCAATAGATACGAGTGAACAATTGTTGTGTTCGAGTCTGGTTGAACAGTGCCAAATAAAAACACGATGTGATAACAAACAGATTAGAGGTTGTTAACTAGTCAGATAATATCGGGAGTTATATACAGTCGGTAACCGATTTTTCGTACTGTTTATCTACCTCAGAATATTTAGATTGAATCAAACATAAAATGTTATAAATATGAAAAACAAAACGTAAAAGATACTTATATAATTAAAAAATTAGAAAAAAATAAATTTGAGCAAAATTAAAGTCGAAATTACGAAAAATCCTACGCATTGGATTTTACGTAGCGTTTATACAAAATCTTGATAGCGCCATGCGGATTTTTCGTATATTATACCGATGATATAAACCAACGATAAGCTTAAAACTAATAAGGAGAAAGTTGAAATACAACATTATGCCAACCTCAAAATAAAATAATCCAAAAGCGTCACTGTCTCTCATTTCAATTTAAAAACAAGGTCACCATTATATAGTATTCTTAAAAAAGATTTTTTGAGCCCTTATGAAAGTGGATTGGTTCCATCTAAAAGATATGAATGAAGGCCGTAACAATGATCTTGATTTAAACACCTTCGAATGGATCAATTGGATTCGCTCTTAAAAGATAGGACTAACAGCATTTGATATAATCAACAAATGACCAACGTTTATCGATATTTCCAATAATTTGGTAATGTTGTAGTAAGTGTGTATAAGGGAAACAATTTTCGGACGTGCGTACTTGTAGCCACACATGAGGTTTTATGTATAGTAGATATATGGTGGTATGTAACTATAGATAGAGTTGAGTTTCCTCATCTTAAAACCCAAACATTTTTCGGGATAGATCGATATTTTTTGGTGTAGTTCCTCTGGACTCTAGAGGCACCATCCTTAGTTTTTATAACCCATTTGAAAACATGCTGTGATCCATGGATGGGTAACACCGGTCTAATCAGTGCAGTTTCGCTCTCAATGGACCTGTCAAAATAGTAGTGAGATTCGAGCAACGACTTGGGGATTCTTCAAAACACCAAAAACTCAGAAAAGTTATCTGGAAAGTTGAAAACTGACAAAGTTTAACTTTTTCAGTCGATTCAGGCACGGAATAAGGTTTTTCAAGAGAAATAGTTAGGTTAAAAACTTTTCTTTCAAATCCCCAAATACATCAACTAATAGTTTCAACTTCACGTTAGACGAGGACATTCAACAAAATGATAGTAGGAGTTTATTTGGCTATATGTGAATGAATATATTTTGTAATGTATCAAATATACTGCGAAACTAGATTTTCTAAATGAGGTTTCAAATTTGGCCGTTGATGAGTGTTCGTCTTGCATCACAACCCCAAACTTTTTTTGGTGTGCCGATTTAGTAGTTTTAATCCAACATTCCAATTGCAAGTAGACCCCATTTAGATTCACCCTGATGAGAGATGCAAAAAAATTGACGATAGCGCTCAATGCACAAATGTGACTCAATTTGAGAGCACAGTCCACAAAGTACTTCAGTTGTTGCACAAGATACGTTCTAGCGTTGGGTAGAAGTTGAATACTTTAAACACCCACAGTACAAAAATAGATCCACAGAAAATCCAAATTACCAACTTAAAACCAGGTATACATTGGTGTTAGAGGTTTCTCATTCGGCGTGTTTATCGTTCGTGTGTTAGGAGAAAGTGTGGAGCTAATCTCAACACACATCACTGTGCCAACCTCACTTCCACTGGATATTTATATTATCATTGACAGTACGATATCGATGGAGGAAGTAAGAAATGAAATAGTGATGAATGTATCAGCAATACGTAATTACTCAAATCAGTCGTATTGACATGACTTTTGAAATAACCCAAATTACACAGTAAATAATGTTACCGGAATTGGCGCGAAAAGCATCCGATTAGGAATAGGATTGTGCTACGACAAAATATACAACCCAGTGAAATCGTAAGCTTCACATTATTTTCAGTAGTAAGCCATAAATATGGACTAATACAAAAAGATCCATCTGATTTTATTTTGTTACCAAAATAAATGGTGCTTTTTAATAAGAATGTGTATGATACCATTAAGAAGTTGCGATACTAATGGTTCCGTTCATATAACTCAACCTGTAGACAATCAAAATACGAATTCGAACATTACATTACTTTGGATGGAAATAGGGACACTTTGCAAGTGGAAAATATGAGGAAAGTTATTTTTTACTGTCTTTTAGGCACGACTGGATCGATTGATTCAAGAAGGAAAATTGTTCACTAACAACGATGATCCTGAGTCCATTTACACTTGTATTTTACAGGCGGCATCGTGCAAAAAAGAGGTCATTTGGCATATAAATGCACCAGTTAAGAAAACTATAACAACTAAGTCATAATTTTAAAGATTGACTGGTCACCTGACAAAGAATCCGTTAAAATGATATTTGTTGCCACAGACAGCATTCCAAAAACAGCTGGTGATGGAAAAGTGCGCTACATAATCACGCCAACTGATGAGTGAACTAATGCATTCGCTTAGAATATGGGAATAGTGAGGAAATACGTCAACAAATGCAAGTTGGATGGGTTTGGCGGATACCAACAATTTGAAGTTGAACTTCAAATAACTAATCCTGGTGGATTGTGAAAATTAACTCATAGGACTATCCAGATGACAATATTCTATCCAAAGTGCTGTCCGAAAACGATATCCATTTGTATTTTTTGGCACTCCATAACAAGAACCTCCGCTATTATCAGGTGAATTAATATGCGGTTCAAACAAAAACTGTAGTTGATTAGCAAATAGTGCATGATTTGTTCGAGATAAGTGCCGAGGCAGTGTTGCTCCGAACTGAGAAGGATGTTGTAGATGCTATAAAAAATGGAGCCGAAGTAACAAACATCGCTCAACGACCATTTGAACCACTCAAATACCATAGAAAGCTATGTCTCATCTCAAAGTTATTCCCCCAATCTCAGATGACTATACTCAAATAAAAGTAACAACAGATTGCAAGTATTGTATTGTGCTGAGCTACCAAAAAAGAAATGATTATTTAAGGAACCCTCAAACATTTGCTAATGGAGTCATTAAATGCCCAAATACTGGTGAGTTGAATATCGAGATAGAAGTTCAAGCTCTTCATTGTTACCCTAACAATGTGCCACTAAAGTAGACGTTAATATTCGATAGTTGAGTTGCATTGGAGCGCATTTATAGTTACACGGTGGGGATTGTTGGCTATGGCCAAATTGAGTTGGTTTTATCAACTGGGTGTGTTTGTGACTGTTCAAACCCTTCCGATCCTCTTTACGTATACGAAAAAAATTCAGCTCCAATTGTTTATATGATATCACCCTATAGGAAGCCGAAAGTAGGCACTGCAACCATCATGGTAATCTGATTTGTGGAAAATGCCACTGCTTTAAATCCTAGTAATAACTTTTTCGCGGAAACTGATTAATGGATTAAGTTCTGGGGACTCTTGTGAATGCCATGAATCAACTGCCAAATGTGCCAGTTCGGAGGAGCCACATGGTCTTCTCTGCAATGGTATTGGTAAGTGTGAATGCAACAAATGTTCCTGCGGAGTAGGTTTTCAATAAAACTTTAGAGAGAAAAAAATATATTAATTTGATCAATTTTTAGGACTCGGATTTTACGCTGTTTGGTGGCGATTACTGCGAGTGTGACAATAGTGATTGTCAATCGGCTGAGACAGAGCTTTGTGGAGGGAAATCGCGCGGCTATTGCGACTGTGGAACGTGCGTTTGCGAGCCTCAATACACTGGGGAAATTTGTGAGCAAAGAAACTGCGATAACGACTACTGGAACCAAACGTGTTTTCGAGAAAACGAAAACTATGTATGTGAATCCATTGCATTGATTACGCTATGAGGACATCCATGTGTGTTATATAGAAATGCAGTGGCAGAGGAGAGTGCGAGTGTGGTCAGTGCAGTTGCAATTACGGTTATGTAGGGGATTTTTGCGAAACTCAAGTACTCAAAATGAAGCCCCGTTATGTTTAGTTGTGGAATTTAGCTAGAAGTTGAAAGTTGCAATAAGTATGAGAGATGCGCTATCTGTAAGTTGTTCAATGAGAATGTGGTTGAAAACGAACCTTGCTTGTTGTGCAAAGAACTTGCTGTTAGTTATGTGCTTGACTCGAGTGCGTCTCCCACTGAGGAATACCACTGCGCCAGTTCGCACAAAAAGTGCGCCGTTTATTTTTCAATAGAAATTGCAAAAAATGAAAACCCAGCTGACGTTGCCAACAGCGTGATACGCATTAAAAAAGTTAACAAGAAAAAAGGTTTGTAAAGCGCGTTCCAACTCGTGTTAATTGTTTCACCTCAAGATTGTACACCTCCACTGAGCACTCTAACTTTGATTATGGCGGTGGTAGCTGGCATTATATTGATGTCACTATTTTTGCTATTTTTTGCCTGGCTAGTGAAGTACCAATACGACAAAACGCAATATGAAAAATTCGTGAAAGGGACGAACATGGCCCGGGATAGACAGGTAACTTGATAAATTCTTGGACAAATAGTATACAATTTTGCATTTTCAGGAATTCAATCCTCTATTCGCCGAATAATCCAACTCTTCAATTCATATATGTGCAAGTCTATTGATAACTTAAAAGTCGTCTACTATTCCTTTCTTCGTATAGTCACGTTTAATAAACACACACACTCTCTCTCTGTCTCGATAAAATAATGGCGTAAATACACTGATAAATATTCCTTATTTCCCGTTAAACTTAAAAACTTTTAGACAACTCAAGGTGCAATTTAATTACACAACTATTTGTGTATATGATTTTTACCAGTATACATTTCTGTCAGTTGTTTTTCGAAGTTCAAGTACTTTACTTGTCCACCAACTTTCTCAACTGAGTTGATTATTGTTAAGACATCGCTTTTACAAGTTCGTTGAAAAATAACTTTGACAGATTTTTAAGCTTCATTATAACGTTTAGTTTTGAACAGAAGAAGAAGGGAATTAAAACGCATTTGTTGGATAATCATCCAATAGCAACATGAAAAGGCTCAAATGTAGCACTATTTTATTGTGTTGAGTGGAGTTTACGAGAAAAGGTTGTTAGCAGCGAAAACGCATTAGAATTTGCAGCAAAGTGTAAAGGAGTTAATTTGATTGGCCTAAGACGGAAACACTCGAAAAGTTACATCAAAATTCCTCTACAAGAAGACTGGTCAAATCAATCGATTAATCTAACAATTATTTATGAAGTCTGAGTATTTCTGGTATTGATGCGTTGTAGACCAAGTTCCCATTGTATCATAACAAATTCCGGCAACACCATTAAATCTACCTATAATCCTCGTTTAGAAAACAACCAGCTCATAGAAAACCTATTAAAGTCGGTCGACTTTCAGATTGATACTATTGTGTGGAAGTTTTGAACATTGACAAATGGTAACATTTACAATTGCGACTTAGTACGAGTGTCCTTTAGCTCAACTTATTTTTGATTAATCTCTATTATTATTTGGTGAAAAAACGAAAAGAAAATCTATGGCAAAAACTAATGTAACCCCCATTAGATTCACTTGGAAGCCTACTTTTATATAGTTCAAAAAAGATCAAAATTAACATTGAAGAATTTGATTTAAGAATGCTTTTTGAAACCACAAAAGATCACCCCCAAATGGGCAAACTTTCACTAATAACGCCATCAATGTTCACGTTGGCCGTGGATTTGCTAGCCAAATCATTGAGTATGTCGTTTCTGTGTCTCTATTGGTGTGACCAAATGTAGAAAAAGATAGAGGCGAATTGTACGAAAAAGTGGGCAAATATTTTGCAATATTTCTGATGGATAATTTCCCCGATAGAATGTTTGTGTTGGGGAGAAATATTGTTGAATTTATGAACAACTTTTTTGAGATGAAAAGCAACGTCAATCGATTGTTTCCTGAAATTTGTGAGCATGGTAATGTGCAGTTTGTGTGCTACGAAGAGTCCTACCAAAATTATAAGCTGCAAGTGAGGTGTGGTGCCTTCTTCTACCAAGTACACTTGAATTGAACAAACAGCACAATCAACGCACATCTGTAATAGAATATTTTTGTAGGGTTTATTAAGCAATGCAACTGGATGGTGTTTAGTAGAAAATCCAAGTGTGTACTAGTGGAACCGTGGAGTGTTAGAAATAGATCTTTCAGCATTAGAATTAATGAAAAACTCTCGCCTATAATAACTGCCACCATGCTCGAGCCAATTGTTGTGAATCTGTGCAACGATTTGCTGGATAAGAATTTTGTCAGCAAAGCTATACCCTGTTATGTGTTATTCGATAGAAACGGTATGTAGTCACTAGTTCAGTTGGGTGTTAGTTAATGGTGTAGGAAGAATTATGGAATTAGGCTCCCTGCTGGAGAAACGGCTGAGTCACATTATCAACAATGACAACTTCAAATTCAACGATGTATTTCAAATAATCTCTCCTGTTGTTGATGTGGCTGATTCTTGTGACATGCTAAAATATGCCAACTTGTCAATGCTAATAAAACTCCGCCCCAATGTGCTACCACCAAGAGCGGTTGTTCCATCTGTCAATGGCACAGTCACACTGAATGATGGTGGCGACTTCTTAAATTACTATGACTTTACAATGAAAGGCCAACTCACATCTGTAAAAACTTCTCAGCATTACTGGTACTGTGAACACTGTGTGTAAGTCCAATTTTAGTGTAACATTAAGGTTCATTGGATACCCACACTTTAATGATGTAAATCAACTGTACGATAACGGTTTCTTCATCAGTGACTTACCCATTCAAAATGGAGCTCGCGACGCCATAATTCTACTGAACAGAATAAGGCACGAGAAGAATTACGCAGAAAAACTCTCAAAACTAACCCACAAACTTGAAGAGTACTAACACCCACATAACTTTTCACAAATAGCTACATTTTAATTTAAAACTGCAACCCTATGTTAATATTTTTTTATTTAAACTGCAAACCCATTTTAAAACCTCGTTTGCCACCTAGAATAAAACACGACCTGGCAAGTGAATGCATCAAAACAGAGGAGATCATACGAGATATCTATCCCAAAGAGTTCTCCTCGAAACTAATAAACGGCTCGTCTATCAACGCCGTCAACTACAAAGAAATTGTGATTCTGTGTTCGGATTTGGTGGCCTTCACCTCCTACTCCAACAACCACACGCCTATCGAAATCATATCCATACTGAATAGCATCTTTGGCGAGTTTGACACCTTCTGTAGACAATACAATCTAACAAAGGTACTTTCTATTGTAATAAGGACACCAACGTGAATGGCTGGCGTTTTACTCTAGATTGAAACAAGCGGCGACGGATACATGATAGCGTCAGGCATTCAGTGTAAAGGAACAAAGTTTTCACGGATAATCAAATGTGCGTTGAAAATGATTGACACCATCGTCAACCTAAGAGCCTCTTCAGAGCATCCTATCAAGGTATTATTCGGCGTTTACCCCAGAAATAAATAATGGACATCTGTTTGTTTAGATAAGAATTGGAGTGTTTTCTGGGCCGGTGATTGCCGGTATTGTTGGACTGAGGTCACCTCGGTTTTGCGTTTTCGGCACCACGGTGCATTACGCCAGTCAACTAGAGCAATCGGTCCCCTCCAACAAAATCCACATCAGCAACACAGTCTACAAGTACTCTCCTATCATCTCTATACGCCAATTTCACACGTTCGTCTAGAAATATCAAGTTTAACAAAACACTGAAAATCGCCAAAATCACCAAATGGCAAAAAACCACCGGTCATTGCGATGTCAATGATCCTCTCAAGGTCACATACATTGTTGAGCCCTCTAAAAGGACATCTCGATCGAAGAACACTTGCCCATCTAACGAAACCCACAACGAAAAGGGTATTTAACTCATAACAAAAATCACAATCATCAAAACATATTAACATTTTATAATTTTTAGCTACTTCTAACCACTAAAACGCAAATGGTTTCCCGTTAGACTCTATACACATCTACTCCAACGTGGCAATGCGATTTTCAAATAAAATCACAATGGTACTGTGAAATCTTTGCGTACCCTCAAACTAACACACGATTCACTCACCCACTCAACACATTCAAAGGGTCCATACCCAACTCTAGCTGCCATTCTAGCAACTATAAACATACAGTTTTGTGTACAAATTTAAACCAATCAAATGTACAAAACTATATTTTATCATATGCGCACGCGTCACACAACAATGTGGAGCTTGAATCTCTCAAGTTTCACATTCCACATGGTTTATTTAAATTACCTCTGACTTATTAGTTAAGTTAATAAAATCTACATTCATTTCGACCGTACATTGCTGTAATGTTGAAATAACGGTCAAACCAAATTATATTGACCTCCGCCTAAACATAGGTAGCCGGTAAAAGAGTTAAAACACACGAACAACAGCACAACGTAGAAACTTTTCTCTTATTAGGGCAAAAACAGAAGCACGTCTGACCGAGTACTCTCGGGAGATCTCGCCCTAACTTTCGTATTGCAAACGTGCTCAGAATGGCTTCGACAGTTGGTGCTTCAAAAACACAATTAAAACGCGTCCAAGTGTATGGTCGTAAAAAGACGGCCACCGCGTTGGCGGTGTGCAAAGAAGGAACTGGTGTCATTAAAGTCAACGGTAGACCTTTGAAATATGTCCAACCAGAAGTTCTTAGAGACAAGGTGACACTTAAATGATACTGTGGCGTGTTTTCTGACGATACATTAGGCTGAAGAACCCATCCATCTTTTGGGACGCGAATACTTTAAAGATCTAGATATTCATATTAGAGTTCGTGGTGGTGGTCAAACTGCTCAGATTTACGCCGTCAGACAGGCTATCGCTCGTGGTCTTGTTGCATTCCTTCAAAAATGTAAACACGCGTTTAGTGATCGATGTGTCATTGATGTCGTTTGTTAATTGTGTAGATGTTGACGAGACAAGAAAGGCCGCCGTCAAAAGCATCATACTCTCCTACGATAGAAGTCTCCTTGTGGCCGACCCAAGACTCTGCGAATCCAAAAAATTCGGAGGTCCTGGTGCAAGAGCTCGTTACCAAAAATCTTATCGTTAGTGCTCAACTTGTCGCTTACTAAATTTAGCTGTGTTTGACATATCCACTTGTTTTGGTCAGTAGCGCTGTTAGTTTACCAGTAGTCAGTTGGACGATCTATCGTTATTTAGCTGTTTTAGACTCCAGGTTTAAATTAGCTTGATATTTTCTACAACCTTTGGTTATTTAAGGAGTTAGTTTGTCTCGCTTCAATTCAACTATAGCGAATCTTTTTGAAAATTTTCTTGAAGCCGCCGGCACGATAAAATTACTGATAGTTTTGTATTTCTATCGTATATGTATTAATCACAACTCTTCAGAAAGTATATTTTTTGCTTACGTCGGCAAGGCCACACTGTTCCATACGCACCACGAAAACAAGCACAGGAACGCATTCCATGATGCAGTTAATTGGTTCCATATAGTCAACAGGTTATGCAAACCCCGCTTGTTCAAGGTCTGTTTTACGTGTGTTGATAGTTGGTCCCAATGAAATAAATTTTGCCTAGGAGATCTCATTTTATAATGTTACTACTACAAATAACACAAAATAATTCAACAGAAAGTAAATCAAAATGATAGGTTTGTTGTGTCGTTAACATAAAATTTTAAAAGTAAAGTTCAGGTTGACTTATCTATGTTGATTGAATAAACACTCAATTATTTCGAATCCAGCTAGGGGTCTTAATTGTCTCCCCTTCGTACGTCAATGTAACTCGTCGTCGAATCGATTGGGCTTGATAACGTTGTATCCATTTGTAAAAATTATCGTTAAAAAAACTTTATGGTCGACACGATAATAATAATAATAAATAATAATAATTTGAAGTTCAGTTGTCCAATCTTCTTGATGTTAATATTGCCAATCGATAAGTAACCTTGATACATCCAGAAATAACATCAAATTGATGGGGAGAGAGAAGTCATTTAAATTTATTCGGACATTTTCATTTACCAAATTACAAATTTTTAACTATAATTTTAAGAGTTGTATCATTTTATTGGCTTAGAAAATCACCATTATATTATTAAAATTATATTTTGTTATTCATTTTAGTGGATTTCCTTTGAAGTACTTCAAAAAAATTAATTTTATTTAATTATCAAAATATTAATGTTTCAAAAAGTGTATATAACTAGCGCGAAATCACTGGCGTTGCCCAGTTTCAATTAAATTAATTTTTCAATTAGTCGGTTGATTTTAAAAATGAAAGCAGAAACTTATTCAATAGCGCTTAAATATATTCAAAACCTTTCAAAACTTCAGCTATTAAAACATGAAAAACGTATAATACACATCAAACAATTCATTAAAACAGTTTAAATGTAGACATTAAGTTAAAACACATAATTCAGTTGGAAAATAATGGAATTTTGGGGAAAGAATCATATGAAAATAAGGTTAATCTCCATTTTAATGCAAATCCCGATTTTAAATGCTTCATATCTCTAAACCTATAAGTGTTGTAAAATTTCTAAGTAGCTCATTAAGTACGTTGTTATGAGTTCTTTTTATGCGTATAATTTACACACACTAAAAACGCTTATATAATGAGAACAGAGTTTGCACATGCGTACTGGTGTGTACACACAGACACTACTCTTTTATATAGATAGTAGATGAATTATTTAATCGGTTAGTGAAGTAATAACAGTTGAGATCATACTTCTCACGAAAATATTTTTACATAGCACCTATGAATTTCAAACTACTTTTGAGACGAACTAACAAATGGCAGTCCAACAGACCCTCTTACTTTCCATCTGACAATAAAATTAAAACAGATGGAGCACTACTCAAATCAGTTGTTGATTTATGAACTGAAATATTTATAGAAATATATAGTTTCATATAATTAAAAAGGAAAACCCATAATCTAAGAAATAACAAAATACTGCTACATAGCAATATAGAGTGCAAAGGGTATACATACAAAAAATAAGCATTATAGTGCAGTTGTAAATTAAAAGAGCTAATCGTCGTCGTCGTCGTCGTCCTCATCGTCATCGGACATTTCGAGGTCCTTGAGAATGTCGTATGCCGCCATCCCACAGGTGGACGCGTTAAGTTTGTCTTTGAGATTGTGGGTGAGATTCTTCTTGACTTTTTTATTGTGCGAGCCGTCAGTTCGACGAGCTTCCTCGTAGAATTTCCTCAGATGAGTAGGTTGACTGGCAATTTCATCCTGGAGATTTTGAATGTGTTCGTTCACCTAAACAATTGGTGGAGTAAAGCATTGTCTAGTTAAAGTTCAAACCTCCAAGAGCTCCTCTTCAGCACGACGAATAACCTTATTGGCCAACTGTGTAACATTGTGATCCTCGCCATTAAATTTGACCGAATTCTCATACAACAGACGCACATCATACATAAACGAGTCCACATTCGAGTACTTGTGTTTGTGACAATTGACCTTGAGTTGACTCAAGTCCATCGGAGTGGTCACATACTCGAGATAGTTGGGAAACAACTTCAAACTCACCGGTTGTTGGAACGCGAACGACTCGTTGAATGTTTTCACTTTGTTGATGATATTTTCGAATATCCATGACAGTGGGATTTGGGCGTCTTCATCCAACAAAGGATTGATCTCTTTTTCAAAGTTGAATATCTCTTCATCCTTTTTGTTAACTAGCGACTGACAATGGTCAACCAGTTTCTTGGCCGTAGCACTCAATGGCGACTTAATTCCATTGTAGAGTGTGCAATTTGTCTCGATCAACTTCACCTTTTCCATAAAAGCTTGTCTACTGGTGAAGGTGTGTTTGGATGTCAAATCTTTGAGTGTTTGTAAGTCCATGGGGTCTTTGATCACCTTGTAGTAGTCGGCAACCAGTTTGCTACTGACGGGGTGATGGAACGGCCAACTTTCTTCAACCTTCTTCAACTCGCTCACAACTGACTCAAACAGCACATTCAGCGACACCTGCGGATTGATACGTCTTCTGCAGTGCGATTTGAATGGTTTGTAGAAATAGTAATCATAGTTATCGGAGAGTTTTCTCTTTCTACCGCCACCCATCATGAGGGCGTCTTCTTTCATGGTTTTACTTTGTAGTTGAGCCTTCTTTTTATCTTTGGACAGTTGCAGCAGCGATTTGTCTATATAGAGTTTTGTTCCTTCTATTTTGACATTGGCACTTTTCGGCTGCGGTTCATCCACAATTGATTTGTGTTTAAGCGATGTGGTAGGTGTCACCACGGTAGGAGAATTTGAAGAAGCCAGCTGCTGCCCTGCTATTGGTGGAATCAACGAATCCAACGAAGGGTCGACGCTAACTATAAACGCATTCCATGCTCAATATGGAAACAATAGTGCAGTTGTTACCATTGAGTTTGGTCGTGGGAACCTCGTTATTGCTTACTTTCAAATAGTTGGGTTTATTTGATGACTTGGGCGTTGGTTTTGACTTGGAGTGAGAATCGCCACCAAAATCCGATCTCGATATGTTGTTGTAGTTGGTCATTTTGGGCGGTTGGGGGCGTGGTTTGGATATCACTTGGACCTTCTCGCGGAGACTAAGAAAGTTCAAATGGCTTACACACATGGCGCACTGTCTCACGTTTTGTTTTTCCTAATTGTTTTTAAGTACGCATTGATGATACGCGGGTTAGTGAGGAGCTCGGTGCGTTCGTAGGTTTTGTCGTCATTTTTGAAAACGCGTTTTATCACAAGTTTCAATGGGATGTTTTTGGACAGTTTCGACACGTCGGTTTCGGTGGCCAACTTGGAACCGCACAAACTGGCTGTGTCGGACACACTATTCAACTCGTTGTCGTCGTTGGAATCCTCGCTCGAGTCGTAGATTTGAATGTCATTTAGAAATCCTTCCAGATCCTTGCCCAGTTGCTCATTGTCCACGTTTTCATGTTCACTTTCGGCTCCATTGTTGGCTCCGGCGGATGGTTTAGCAATCTCGGAACTGCTCAACAATCTACACCAACACACTCACTCATTAGTTTCTTTAATTATTTAAATGCCAGTTTAATTGGCCACTCTTTAACCAACGTAAATATAATAACAGGTTTGGTTCAGTCTAGTTAGTCAACTACAGTCATCACTGGGTATTGGGAAGCGAAGTCACTTCGCAGTATAAACAGAGTACGCAATTCCTAGATACCCTTTGCGACGCATTCATATTTGATTTCTTTTACTCGTGGTGGGGAAAAATAAATTGGTACACTTGGTTTTAACCTTTCAGCCAATTCGCACAACACACTGCAATCAAAAATCAACTTTTTCCAGACAAACATTCAATGAATGACCTCTAATGCGTTTTAAAACAAATAGAATTAGAAGTGGCTATTGACACGAATGCAATCAATCCCTTATCTCCAGTTTTATCTGTATTTAACTATTCTTAGCTCGAATGAGCGCTAGGAGTTGTCCACGAATAATTAAATGTCACAAATTCTAAATTCTAAACGTCGCATCTTCATCAGAAATGGGAGCTGGGGTGTCTAAAATGGTACGTGCGCACGCCTATTTTGTCATTTAGGATTAATTTGATCCGTGTCAATAGCCAGTGCCTAGCATTAGCGTACTCTTATTAAACACACTACTCAGCGACGACTGACTGTGTTGACCATCTCGTTTAATTTGTGAATCGTTCATGTAAGGAAGCAAACTTATGCCCGCGCATGACTGCGCAAGCGCGTAGTCTGTTGGTGATTTAAAATTGCGCCTGTTACAGTTCGTTTGTATAAACATTCGATTAATTGGTGTCAAGTTTAAGGAAACTTTCAAATGATCGTTAATTTTGTACTCATCGAAAACATGTGTATTGATTTTCTTACGGCGCTTAACAGTTACGCAAAACAGTTGGTGAATTATGAGAAGGTTGAGAAATACTTGTTCTGCAGGTCGAACTGTTTCTGGCAGGATTTCTTGAAGCGCTGAATGGCGTGAGGAGTGAGGATTCTCGTGGTGCGAGTGTATTTGAGAAACACTAAAACACAGTGGATATATTCAACTACTTCAAAAGAACTTATTTCTGGCACTAACGAAACGAGCCAAAATAAAAAACTTACTCGCAGGCAAATTCTGATCACCTTGCACGAACTTTTTGATGGCATCGACCACCTCCCAACGAGTCATCTCTTCGACCTTTTTGGCATTCATGCCGAAAGAAGTTAGGTACTTCTTTGCCACCTTCATGTTTATTTTGCGGAGATCAGTCTGGTTCATCAAGGTGGATTTGGAGCTGCCAACAGTATTGTTTGCGGCAGATTCAGTTGAAGAGACCGAGTCGCACCTGGAGTCCATTTTGGAGTAGGAGAAAGCAAGGCCTCTACCTGTTGGGTCAGCAGGACCGTCACCAACCGAGAGGACGCATTTCCCGCGTAACGAGTCAAGATAAGCACGGGTGGTATTCCACGGCGCCGACAAAACCTCATCTTCGCCACGAAGAGTTTCCAACACTTCATCGTCGCCATTTTCGTTGACAGAGTACACCTTTTTGTCATAACCCAAATCCTACAGGAAATGAGTTTAAAATGCATTGAGTTCACTGGGCAGCTCAACAACTACTTTCAAACGACGCTCTGCAGACACCATGCCAAAATAAACACACGCATCTTCAGGTCGACATAACCTCGTCATTTCATCGAACGAAGGCAAGTTGAAGTTGTCTCTCAAATGCCAACTGCCAACTTCACCCGGAATGGAAGAGTTTCTCTTGTAGTCGGAGCAGTACTTGAGACGTTTACGAATGGCGTTTTCAGAGTTGTGTTTAAACAAACGTCGGATCTCGTCAGTTTTTAAACGAGGAGGCACCTCCTTACTCCTGTGGAAATAGCGGTAGATGTACACCTGGAGCAGATCTCGGTTGTATTTGGAGGATGCTTTCGAGCCAGGCACAGGTATCATTCGTTTGGGTATTTGTTGGCCAGCCAGAAACACGGACTGAAATTCTCTTATGAAATAACCGCCTGAGTTTCGAATGACCAAAAAGTCGGTATTGGGAATGTCGTGTTTGTAGAGAGGTGCTCGGCACATGTTGTTCTCTATGGCTAACAACACTTGGTTTGCGGAGAGACTGCCCAGAAATGGCGACACTTTGTCCACATACATAGGTTTGCCGTATTCGCCGAAGTTTGGTTGTTTTTGTTCGACCACAGGCTTGTTACTCACTGCACTAGTAGTAGATGGCTTATTGAGTGTCGCTCTTGAGTTACTCGTTGGATTGGTGGGACCCCCACCATAACCAGGACGTCTTGGAAAGCTATTATGACCACCTGTAGAAAACTTCGATCGGTCTGTAGAAGGAAGATTTGACTGATGCATTGAATTGGCGGTGTTCGATGAGCCACTCATTGGGTTCATACGATTCATAGCATTGATAGGAGGAGGAGGACGACGATTATTACTATTAATGGCAAGAGGTTGTGATGCACTTGAGGGTTTTTCGTTCAACTTGCAAAACTGAATCAACAGAGAATTCATTCCGTTTTGACTGAGTAGCGGAGGAAACTCCTCGGAATACTCCACCAAAATAACGTGGCCATCGGTTGTGGTTATGTCATCGAGAGTTTGCATGAACGAGATATCTGAATAGCCCAGTAGTTTTCGTTTCTTTTGCATTTCCCGGGACTTTTTCTTGATGTGGCTTTGCAGATTGCGAACTGTTCTGTAGCCGGGCTTAGACAACGGACCGTACGCAAGTGGAGTCAAGACAGGACGGTGGAAATTCCGTGCAGCGACACAATCCAAATAAATTGGCATCAGCGTTCTATGCATAATTTCAGCAGGATACGCGTGCTTAATATTGAGCGCCGACTCATCAAAAATGTCATCCTCTTGTTTTTTCTTTCCTTCGATGTAATAGTTGTCGTTGGAGACGTTCATTAGGCCGCGAACATCAGACACTACGGAGAGTTGTTGTGAAAAGACGGGGTTTTGAAACGAGATCAAGTGTCTAGTGATATAGGTGGGCAGACTGTAGATGTCGTTATCGTAGTTGCTGCTGTGGGGTGCGATGAGTATATTGTACCAGTCCTTGGTGTTGAAATTCCCCTCCGGGTGATCGGACGCCATTTTCAACGAAGCCAACACATTCAAAAACAGCAACAACGTTTCTTGGTCCAGTGTGTTGTTTTGAAATTCGTTGGTGATGTAGTCTTTCCAGGTGCGTATATCGCTTGTGGGCACCCAGCCGCCTTTCAACACATCAGTCATGTTGGTTTTAATGTCGTTGTTAAATGCCACTAACTCCTTCTCCCAAGGAATGCTTTCGTAGATGCAGTTTTTGATTGCTTGTTCTTCCGCAGTTGCAGATGCCATTGTTTCATCGATATATTTGGTTGAAAACTCCCTCTCGATTATCTCACTGAATGGATCTTTTGTTTCACATCCTACTGAGTTGTCATCCAAGTCAATGTTAGCTAAACTCTTCAGTTGTTCTTTCACACTGAAGATAGGTAGAATTTTCGGGGTGATTTTGATGACATTCTCATTTTCTTCTTGTTGTTTTTTAGTGTCGTTTTTACTTGTGTTACCGCCAGTTTTCATCGCCATCATGCTAGCATTGTTGTTCATAGTGCTAGTTGCCGTGGTAGAGTCGTTGGCTGGGAGTTGATTGTTCAAAGGAGCCACAGTTGGCGTCAGCAATTTGAGCTCGTCATCATCGTTGGGGTCCACCCACAAGTCGTCAGCGTTTTCGCTGAAATACTGTGTGTAGTTGAATTCCAGTTGTTCAGCGCACTGCATGACTCGACGTTTTGCGGCTGATCTGATTTTTTTTGGAATACTCGCGGGTTTAGGTTTGGAGTGATAGCCGAAGGTGTGCACGAATTTGTATGGCTTTTTTCGATCCTTCGGTCCTTCTTTTTCAGTCACTTTCATTATAGTGATCACTTACAAAGTTATCAATAGAAATACCATTAGCGGTTGCCGTAATTGGCTCTATCTTGACATTCGCAGTCTTCTCGTCTGACGACATGCCTTTAAAGTGATCGATCTAGTCTTAGTTATCAATACTAATTGTAAAAGGCGAAACAACACGTTTCTGACGTACAAAGTTACGCGGATCTAACGCCAGTTTCAATTTTATATTGTGGACGCGCGCATCTCCCCATGATTTCTTGTAGCCATTGATCCGGTCCTGGTCGGAATCAATCGATTGTCAAATTTCAGTATTTAAACGTTTTTTATAACTCGAAAACCCTTTTAACTATTCTCTTTAATTCCCTCGTAGATATTAATTTTTTACTGGCGAATAAATAACTACTTTTTATTTTACAACTTAAAATTGAAATGCGGACTAAAACTACTGATATTGAGCATTGATGTCAACTTTGAGTTAGTTTTGCAGAGCACATGAAGTTGGGTCGATTCAAAACAATTAAATTTATTGAAAAATACATAGAATGTATTTGGGCATTCATGTCACTGCAAAATAGTATTTAATGTATGACACCACATGAAAACATCAACCAATTTTCAGCTTTTTGTTAAAAACAACAATAAATCAAGGAGAAATTTTAACATAATAAATGTAATCGCAAAAAAAGGACCAAGTTAATCCCTAACACCAGGTTAAAAATTCACCTACGTCGTTTTTAGCACACTAACACATTTTTCTAGATCAACTACAAAGGCGATAGTTCAGCATCTAGTATATTGATTACTACTACTCTATTTTAATTCTCTTGAGCTGCGCATAATAAGATAAATCAAAATTGCATAACCTCCTCAACCCGGACGTAACCCCAAAAGAGGCAGACAAAAATTAACAATTGACATTGATTTAATGGTTGAAATAAAACAAATTTAAACGAGAAAATTTTTGATGTAATCACACCTAATGATAACAATCAAAAAACACCTCATTTACCCTCTATGTGTTAAAATAACCAAAACATAGTATCGCCCAATGCTAAAATTGTTATTTTACTACTGTGTTCATCTTTATAGTTATTACTGCATTTTTTGCCCTTTCTATGCTATTTCATGCAATAGAAATTGAGCACTTTACAAATTTTACCAAGATAAATTTGTATGTTACATTGTATTACCTAAAATAACAACACCCAACTTATAAATTATAAATATGTTAGGCACAAAATATTGATAATTTCTGTTTAAATGCAGATAAAAATTTGTTTAGAGCCAATTTTCTCGGACTTTGGTAGGTTTTCTCCATCAAATGTAGCTGCATTAATCTTGTAAGAACTAAACCTTTTTTCTCTCAACAACTACATGTATCGGCGTTATAATTTCAGGTTCTGTTTTTCTAAAATGTGGATATTATATTCATCGCGCATGCGCGATGAATATATTGATATGTTTTTTTGATAATTTGGTTGGGATATTAGTTGAAATGTGAGTTGAAATTCGCATATACTTTATTATAAAATCAAATAACTTAAATGGAATATAAGGCACCTTATTTAACCGGCGAATTAGTCGAATGACGCCATATGGCAGTGATCGGGTTGAGTGGGTTAACGATAATTTTAAATTTAGCTTATTATTTGATCTAATGGGTAAATTTGTTGAAACGCAAAAATGAACAATATTTGTGACTAATTACGTGTGATTTTTGCAACTTTCAATGAATGGTCGTGTCAACTATATTTTTAGTGTGTAGTAGGTTTGCATGTGTTTGAGCAAATAAAAACTGTCCAAAGACCTTAGATCTAGTATTTGCGTCGGGGCAATTAAATTCAATATGCATGAGTCGTATCCAAGTAAAATGACGCGAATGTCAACCAAATCAAAATCCGCATAAAATGTCGTAAGACGCACGCATAGAGCTGTCTTGCAAGAGACTGGTGGCGGTAACTTTTTCCATATACACTTATGCAACAATTGAAGAGAGCTGATCGATGGATCCGAAGAGTTTTTACAATTTGAAAGATAATTCCAAAGATTATCGTTCGAACGATAGCAATAAAACTGGCAATGGAACAATTGGCATTGACCAAGAGAAACTTGTGTCGACAAAACCCACAAAAAGCCTGCTACTCAGTGGTGAAACCTCGCTTAAAGTATTTTCTAAGCTGTGTAACGCACTCGAGTACTTGGAAAATGGCGGGACTGAGCACACTCGTGTGTTTTCTCGGGAGAAACTCATAACTTACACCAACAGTGTTGGCAATACGAATGTGGTTGAAACCAAGTCCACTTTCGAATTCGTTAGTGCCACGCTGGAATCGTTTGGCGCCAACTATTTGGCTCTGCAACCTAAACAACGACATTACTATGAGGTGATCACTTGTGAGAGCCCTTGCAGGCTGTACTTTGATTTGGAGTTTTTGAAAAGCGACAACCCGCACATCATCGACGGGGATGAAGTTGTGAAGTTGTTCATTGAGTACATCTCCAATGAGTTACTGAGGTAGAGAAGTATGCACGCACTAAATTATATTCAACACCAAAATAGAGTTTACACTGTCAAATGCTCCATGGACCAAGTGGTGTGGTTGGATTCGTCAGATGATCAAAAATACTCTTGTCACTTGATTTTTCATATGGAGAGAAATGTGTATTTTTTCAACAACTTTGAAGTTGGTTGTTTTGTCAAGCAATGCTACACCAATGTGCTAACTCACTGGGAGAATTGTACTTGTAGACTGCGTGTGTGTGGAAGTGAAGTTGCAAAAAACACCAAGCTCTGTAAGGTGTGTTTATTGATGGTGACTTCGACGAAAAAAAGCCCGACATTCCTAGCCGACCTCTCAGTGTACTCGAAGAATCGAAGTTTTCGGTTGTATCTCTCCAACAAAGTAATTGAGTGAAAATTATGTTTGAATGAATGAATTTAAGTGGCGTACTTGCCAAAAGATAACGTTGCTTATTTAGATTAAATCGGACAGAATTTTGGTGCTGTCTAAACACCAAAGTTTCACTTACTTCAATCTATTGAAGTCGAACTTTCGCCCTTATAGTGCGAGTTTTGAAAAGAGCGACGTGTACAAATGGCTGAAACACTCGTTGGTGGTTCCCCACGAGTTCACTCCGTTGAGAGTGCCTTTGATTATCGAACAGTCGCATATTATTGATGGGAATGATTGCGCGAACAATGAACTCGTTATCTCTAAGAAATATACCCTTTTGAAGTTATCAAAAGCAACCCCCTTTACGAAACCCGCGACGAAAAACGCCGTTGTAACCCAAAACAAAACTGTCCATTCCAGTCCCAGTAGCCAGGTGATTTTCGACGAAAAGTTCATTGAACAGCAACTGGTCCATTACTTGTCAACGGTTTCCAAAGGGAGAGGCTTCATTAGAAAAAAAGTCTTGTCTGGTTTTACCATAACGTACGACATTGGAGGCTTTAGGTAATTTTCGCCCCCTACTTCTAACAGTTGCATTGAGCGGCGTTTGACAACTCAATCACTTGCTCAATTTTATCACACACCTTAATATCCCTGTTGGGTATACTTGGAGATATTTCACACGATAAAGAAATCAAAATTAATTTATCATAATTAGTGCGTGTGTGTATGCGTTTAACTTCCATAATCGAATCCTAAAATTGTTCAATATATTTAACTTTATGAACTTAAGGTTGTTCAGTTAAAATTCCAAGACTAAAAATACGCGCAACAACGTCATTTTCTATCGTAAAGTTGATTGAAGTTTCTCTTTGATACTAGTAATAAAATTATGATTTTGCATTTATCCTCTTATATATTTAAAATTTTTACTTGAAACAACCCCCACATATCGGTTATTTTTATTTGCTATAAATATTAAAAGAAATGAAACTTTTGATAAAATTTTATCACAACTCCTCCCATGAAACTCCCTCTTATATTGCGTGAATACTATTTCCATTCACTTAAATTAAATGGATGTTACTTTCGTATGGTCTAAATGAGAGTTCACGTATTTTCAGTTTATGGGTCATTTTACAAAATATTTTTTGCAAGCTATTTTAATCAAAAAATGAATTTCATATATTAATTAAATAACTTAACGCAAGAAAAATTGAACGCTCTTGTCGATGCATTAAACTCTATAATAAAGGTTTTGCCACAATGTTGGCCGTGAACACAAAAGCAACCACATTTATTACGTGGTCTTTCTGGATAAGGAGTGCATTTCGGTCGTCCAAAGATGTCATGACTTGGAGTGCAAGAACTTTACGTCAGAGCCTTTGTTCCCTGTTATGTCTAGTGTGAATCCTTGCGATCTAAGTAATAAATTATCATTTATCCTCATTTGGCACTTGATCTCATTGATCAAGTTGAGGTGTTAATTGAAATGCACTTAGCGTATAAAATTCTTAATTCCTTTAGCTAATATTAGCAACATATACTCCCAAAGCAGTTCACTATTTTCGCAAGCCTTAAACCAAAGTAGCCACTATTTTTCAATGTCATATTAGTGTGTGTGTGTGTTTAGAGTCTATAGGTAATATCGACGATTTGGACCTTTCGAACGATGAATTCAATAGATTTTTAGGCTCTCTTTAGTTTTTTTATCGATTCTAATTTTTGTCAATTCAACCTAACATTCAATTTTCTGCGGTAGTTGCAAAAGGCGTTTGTTTTATAGTTGGTTAGTTATTTTGTGAGATATTAAGACTCGCAAAACTATCAATTACGAGGCAACAAAAATTCTTCGACAACCAATAGACACGAAAGCTGGAGTGTTGAATTTAGTAGAGCGCACAGTAAATGCACACAGGAATAACCAAGTTCTAATCTGGGTAAGCAGCTTAGAGTCCGTCGAGTTCAAACGAGCTCCAAGATACTGCTGAGTTGGTGGGTCAAACCAGAGGTAAATCATTCATTTCAATAGCCAACTCTACGCTAAATTAAAGTAGTGAGCATCTAGTTTTTGAAAGATAATTTAATCACAATCGAAATGAGCTTTTTCGACCAAAAAAACTACTTGAAGCGAAAAATCAAAGCCAAGTTAATTTTGGCTGATTCCACAGGCACATATTATTGCGTTCAATAAAATAACTCACTTGTGTCTCTCGTTAGGCATCATAAAATCCTCCTACGATACAAACGGTTATGGGTCGCAAAGTAGATCAACAAGCTCCAATATCGTAGATGCATTTGCTGAGGGGTTAGTCTTATGAATAATTGTTGTTAATCGTCAATTCATTAAAAACGCTGTTTCAGTGACAACGAAGAATGTAAAAACTCCTTGCACACCGTGAGAAACGATGAATTTTTATCTTTCAACTCGATAGGATCAGAAACCACCGATAAATCTAGGTATCGTGTCTATTTACTGAAACTACCTTGTTGAACTATTGAATGACAGAGTGGATCAGCCTAAAGTTATATTGTGGAACGAGAATATCGATTACACCTCCCAAAGTGCAGTCCATTTAAGAGTGTGTCTAACCTTTCTGTAGAATTGAATCAGATAAGAGATGAATTTTTTCAACCAGCGAATATTTCATGTCATAAAACGTCTCACATAAAGCCCTTCTCTTGCGAAAAATCCCCATTGAGTTTGTTGATAGAAAAAGTTGGCATCAATATTAACCCTTTCCTCAAATACATACAATATGATATCAAAGTGCCTTCTGGATAGTGCTCTGTTTATTATTTGTTTGATTGCATAGAATAATCCTGAAAATACCAAGGTGCTGACTTACTCGATCAAAATAAATTCCCTTTTTGATGTATGAACGGCATCGGAAACATGCTAACGTTAATGTGATAAATAGGATAAGCCTTTGAACGTTGAGAATGTGACGATTCACGTTAGTCGTATGTATAATTTTATGTGTGTTGTGAGTGTTGTTTGAACCTCAAGCGAATACGTTGGTGCAGTCAGCAATCGGATTAATCCTGTACAAGATAGAGGCTTCACATTCGAAGATTATAACGGTAGTTAGCTGCGTATACTTTTAGCGTTGGAGACTGTGGGAGTGTTATCCCAGCAAATAACATTAACTGTAGGATTTAGTCAACAATTAAGAAATCGCACAATAATTAACTGACTCAGCTCATTTTTTGTTTAGCATTCGTTGTAAAATACTAAAATAACGGAAATGTCATTTTTATTACGATTGAAAAATGTAATTTATCGCCATAAAAACATCACACAATATTATACTGCTAAATACCAGTGTAATTGACACATTTTAAGTGTAAATCGTTTTCTAATTTAATACTGTAATTAAAAATACTTGTTTATAGCAATGTGTACTCGCGGGACAATATAGTTTTAAATTTTTGCTATTATTCCTCGGTAAACTCCCACAAGATCCAGTTACACTGGAACCATTGAAGCTTGTAACTGTTTTGACTTTTCAACTAACATTACAACTATTGTTATGACAAGTTAAAAGCTTGATGTCCAAATATTGGACAATTTAGTTGTTTGATACCTAATTATGGGTTGAAAATACGTGCAACTGTTAGAGCAATAAATTTTCTTTAAAAATTAGAAACCGCGATATCAATTGATCTAATTCACTGCCATCTTCATTAAAAACCCATACTTTAATAATTATTATATGGTTGATACAGTAATTTATACATTTTTTGGCGTTCATATTATTGAATGCGCTTCTTAGTGAACACTAGTTTCAATAAAAATGTAGCATGGAAACATTAACAAAATTAGTAAACAATAGAATATGATTTATGTGAAATTTTAGGAAACCAATCTAAACTCGTACAATCTGTACATCTTGGATGAAGACGGCGTGATAGACGAGGACATGTCAGGTTCACCTAAATCCAATGCTCGTTTGTTAATGTATCGTGTAGCGCTGGATCACAGCAAGAACATCGGCAACTACCAATTCAACGAGTTGGCTATCTCGTGCAATGTGGCGAAACTGCGAAAAGAAGCACTGTTGAATGAGCTCTCATTGACGAAACCAAAACAGAAACGTCCAGCGTCGATACCATTATCGGACTTGAATTTTAATATGGGAAATGAGGACCCGCAAAAATACCATGTCATAGTGTAACCAACAAGTGGCAGCTCTGTGGAACTATTATCTAACAACGATTATAGATTTTGGTCGATGGGGCAATCCACCTTTGAGTTCACGGATAAACACTTCACTCTCCGAGAATTAATAGTTAAATTTTATCAGAAGCGTGGCCAGAGTGCCCCTGTAACAACTGCTTTCTATTTTGAGCACGAGGAAAATCCAGGTGTACCAATTAAACTGCAGGACCATGTGCTGGATTATGAGCCGCCGGTGTTCACTCTGCATATGGAGTATAACGATATGGGGGGTGTCACGACCGACTCCAAATTTTGTCTATCGCTGAATCTCAATAAACAGCACGTAATGCGTTGTGTCAACTGCGTCCATGTTGAGTGAAATTTAGCATTTCTTTCATGGAACTTTGATCACAGGCAAACACAAACAAGGTCCTGTGCATGTGCATGTGGAGAACAAAACCATAGAATACCTGCCTCAGTTGTCCGCCAAGTCATCACTGAAGCGCCTAGGAACGGCCAATTCAGTAGAATCTATATCAATCACGGTGCAGATATCCAGCATAATATCCATTGAAAAAAACCCCTATCGAAAACTACGCAACTTACAATTGGTGGTGGTCAAGTACCAGGAGGACAAGCGTACTAATAAGGTGACTGTGTTATTGAAAAAGGAGGATGCAGGTAATTGTTATCGAAATTACTTAATGCACTAAAATTTGGGTTTTTCGTACTTATGTGAATTAATCTGTCATATGAAAAATCTAGACACTTAACAGAGTACTGTTTGTTCATTTTAACGGTACAACTAATGAACTCCTTCAGTAGTTGTTTTGAAAAGTTAAACCTGTATTGATCGCATGCTTTAGTATTTTTGTAAATACACTACAATTCGTTTCAACTAGTCAACAACTCTTGTTATAGGGTTGGTTGAGTGCAGTTTTAAATAATACAATCCAACAATTCCAGCTTAAAATGTTTCCAATCATTGATTATTTTAGTGTAAATTGCGTATATTGTAAAAAATTCTTACTGCACTACATAACATAATATAGTATTACACAAAATTATTAATTGCACCACCATATATGACTCTATTTAGATGAATTTGTCAAAGTTCTACAAGCAATGCAACAGTCTCTCAAATCTTTCACACACAGCACCATCATATAGCACCCACACACGCACAATCAGCATTAAATACACACTCAACGCGAATGAAAACGCGCAAACCAGAATTTTGAATATTTTTATATATAAAAATGTATTTTATATTGTTGGGTCTTTGGTGTTGTCAAGTTCGACGATCAGATCAGAACGCAGCGGCTTCCCATCCCAAGGGACCACTTTCGACGGTGTGGTGGTATAGGGGTAGAACGCGTTTTTAGTTCCGGTTAGATTTCCCTCGGGCTTCAGGTAGGGCTTACCGCTGAGGTGATAGCTGGTAGGAGGAATATCTACAAAAAGTACAATATACTACTTGGAAACATTTTCTACGTTGTTCCAGTAACCCCAATGGTTTACTTCTTTAATATATTTAACCATACAACTTAGACTCTTTGAATATTCAAGGTTTTACTCTGTGGAAGCAATTGCACTATAATCTGTCATTAAAAGTAGCACACAGTATGCACAACTAACAAACTACACTACTACAGCTAAAATCAACAATTTAAACCTCTACACTAACTCATAAAATTCACAACAATCTCGCATATTGTTGTGTGCGCCTGCGCAACAAATAAAAATATTGTATTCGTCGTAAAACAACTGGTTTAACTGTAGGAAGTGTGTTCAAACCATGCATGCTCAATGCGTAAATAAGTACACACGCGTATAAGTCTAAAGAACGGTCACGTTATGAAACTCCCGATACATTCGTAGTACTCTTATAGTTTCATTTGATACGCGTTATAAGCCTTTCAGAGCTTGTATTTTGGCACAAAAAGGGGGTTAGAAGTAAGAAATCAAAGTTTGTTTATTTTAAACAGAATTTCACGGCAACAATTAAATCTCCCAACGATACAGTTGTTGAATGAGAAACTCCCAATCTATGGCTATAGCAATTGTTTTACTAATATTGCAAGATTCAAATTTCATCAAATGTATCAACTCGAGAAAGTGATTGCAAATTAACATCAAATATATAACAACCCGTTGTGTAGTGCAACCAGCGAAACCATTCCACATCTATGTTGGTCGCCTCCACGTAGAACATACTCTTGTAGTAGTGGATGACAAATCTGTTCCTTCCGTACGGATTTTCCAGGTTTTGGTAGTACCGATTGCCATATTTGTCGGTTCCTATGAAGGTGCCGTAGCACAGATCCTTGTAGAGTAGAAATCGCCTGAGCAGCTCTTTTCGGTTTCTGAGCAATTCTTCGAACTGAGGGTGCAAGAATATGCGTTTTATTTGCGCCAGGGTGGCAAGAATCTTCGACATTGGTGGATTTCAAATTTCACGACATCGGCCGAAGGTCAATGATGTCCGAGAGTGATTGGTGCGAGGTATTTTTAGCGTTAAAACAACAATTATTTTTAAGTGGAATTACAAGCGTGCTGAAATGACTTGTATCGTGTTTTTGCAGTCAACTGAACTGTTATAAAATCGCCACATTAATCATAATACCTTCAAATATAATACAACTCCAAGTGTGTTACAACTAGGAATTTATCAGTTTCGAATTTGAACCACCACTCAAAACCACCGGCAAAAACGAATCCCAGCCCGCCACTATCGATACCAATAGTACTATTGACGTCCATGTAACTTTTGGTGACTTTAATGGGTAATGTAGCAATTAAAATTAGTATAACAGCATGGAAGACAGTATCTATTTGTCCGTAGATGGCCATGTGTATCTAGGCAAAGTGGAAGGTGATTGTGATTCGAGTGTTGAATGAACTCACGCTTTGTGTAGAGGTCATTGGAACTAATATCATTCTGAAACATGTTAACAACCAAGGTAGTCTCCATCTTGGTGTTGCCACTTATTAATCACAAATTAGACGGCGAATTTTCCTCAGCGGTCGACTCGGAACAGCTCAATCAGATTTTGCCGGAGCAAACGTTGGAAGACACTTTTTGCGCCAACAATGCACCGTACTTAAATTTCTATAACAGTGACTTAATTGTTGGGAGTCAGTACATAATTTAATTAAACATTAGTTCGCTCCGTCTTGAAAGTAAAACATACGACCAATTTAAGCGGATCTTCATTTATTTGATAACGCGCATATGCTCACGGGTGTGCGCAAAAATTGGAGAAACTTCTCATTCATTTGTGGATTAAACACAGTCGAAAATTTTGAGTAAATTCACTTAAACCAAGAAATTACCGATCTACTATTTAATTGTGTGCGCACGCGCATCATCTTGGTGTGGTTGAGTTTTTTACTCTTTGCTACAGTGAACCATTATTCGCCACCCTAAAAATTAGCTATGGCACCTGAAATTCAAAGTGTTTTTGTTTGAATTTATTCAGCAGCATTGTGATAGTTCTGTCAACTTGACCAAATTACGTCTGCAAATGAACACTTTACAATCGTGTTCGTTTCGACGGCAACTAAACAACTTTATGCGTGTTGAAGCCACTAAATATCAGTACATTTAAAAATAAGTACATAATTTTAGAAAGGTCGATTTAAACCGAACGATAAATAATAATACTACTAGCAAGAGTTTGCTAACACCTAAATGTCATCTGTGTGAGCCTTGATAGGGCTATTGCACAGTGTGAAATGACAACTTGTTCAAATCATCATCAGTATTCTAAGTGTCTATTTCATGGATCATACCGTCCAGTCTTCTCCTATTGTTAAATGTATTGTTATGTGTGCTTGTGTGACCGTAAGAGTGGTAGCGATAGGACACGGATAATCAAAGTTGACAGATTCTGATATTTGTACCTTTTCTAGAAATTGGTGTTAGTGAGATTAAAAATGGCGTTGGCGCAAGCGTCCACGTCGTTTAGGATTAAAATTCAGTGAGGACAACAAATTTTGCATTTTAAAACACTTATGACGAAGCTTTCAAATAACAAGCATATTAAACAAATCATTTAGAGAAACCCCCACCGGATCCAACCCTCCTATCAAACTCGCATACCATAGCAACTCATGCAAAGTGATAAAATCAGAAAAAGTCAAAATTGTCGCTATGCAAAACAACTCTACAGACAATAGCAGTTGAACTATCTCTAGTTGTGTAATAGACTAAGTGTGTGTGTTATAGTAGAGTAGAATCTTTTGCCGCTAAATATATCATTCCATATGGAGTGTGTTCAACCTAGAAGTCAGCATCTAGTGTGAACTTTCGCTCCTCCACTTTCGATAGTACACTCGCGCGTTGATACTCACCGACGCGTTTTTCGAAAAAGTTGGTCTTGCCCTCGAGACTAATATTTTCCATAAAGTCGAACGGGTTGGTAGCGTTGTAGAGCTAAACAAGCGTTAGTTTAGACACAACCAGCACGCGCATCGGTCTACCTTTTCATAGCCCAGAGCAACAAGAAGACGATCGGCGACAAATTCAATGTATTGACACATTTCACCGCAGTTCATACCAATCAGATTCACAGGAAGAGCTTCACTGAAAAATTCTTTTTCGATGGCGACAGCGTCGGAAAGGATGGTTTTTACAATGTCGTACGATGGCTTGTCTCGAATATACTGGAACATTAGACAGGCGAAATCAGTGTGCAAACCTTCGTCTCGACTGATGAGCTCGTTGCTAAAACACAATCCCGGCATGAGACCCCTATCTTATTAGATCAGCGCTTAAGGTGCAGTTGGTGACTACCTTTTTTTAAGCCAAAATATGGATGCGAACGAGCCAGAGAAGAACACACCCTCAACGATGGCGAAAGCAACCACTCTCAAGCTGTATGGAGCCTGAAAAAGTTATTAACATTTAACCATTGGAATGGATCGTCACTCTTTTTGGATTTATCCATTCAAGTGCCCACTTGGCTTTCTTTTGCACAGTGGGCACGTACTCGAGCGCGTTGAAAAGCGTCGCCTTTTCCACTGGATCCTTGATGTAGGTTTCGATGAGAAGACTGTACATCTCGGAGTGGATGTTTTCGATGGCTATCTGGAAGCCATAGAAAAAACGAGCCTCGGGCCATTGCACCTCGCTAGCGAAACACTCGACCAAATTCTCGTTGACTATTCCATCGCTGGCTGCAAAAAACGCCAAAATATGCGATATGAAGTGCCTCTCATTTTTCTAAACACAACTTTAAATATAGAACTGAACCTTCAAGTATGGGTGTGTGTGGTAGTTATTACGTTGAGCTTATTCCAATCAGCCAAATCCCTCGACAAATCAACTTCTTCCACCGTCCACACTGAGGCCACAGCTTTCTTGTACATTTCCCATATGTCGTAACGTTTCAAAGGAAAAACCACGTATCTATTGGGGTCTGGAATCAACACAGGTTCCATTGTTTCAATTTCCTCTTGGGTGGCATGTCTCAAACGTTCTTCGGCAGACATTTGTACTTTCGGGTCGGTTGACATTTCGCTCATTTCGATCGCTGGTGCGTGTTCCACTGTTAAGCGCGCGATCTTTAATCTGAGCTGATTATAAACTGGATTTCCGCCTACCGTAGTGTAATCACCCAACATGTTGTTTGCAAATAGTTAGTCTGATTGGCCATGATCTATTGGTAAACTCGTCACATCTATACTTGATCGACGTTGTTTTAGCGCATAAAAACTGATCGTTCATTTATCTCACAAATTATCTCGCTTTATGTTTTTCCGCCATTGCATTTATTCGTGCAAATTTGGTCCGTTCAGTTTCCGGTGCTTCCATTGACAATTAAAATTAGTTATTACATCGTTGAATGAACAATTTGGTGTATAATTGTCGTGGGAAAGAATGGGTTCCGAGTTTTGCGGAGGATTAGTTCGCGTTAAAATGCTGGCTAGCTTTGAGTGAAATTAGCATATTTAAAGTTTCATTAAATTCGAAGAACAATTTAATCTCCCTACGCACTATTACTCCACACAACAATGTTCGGTATCCCTCCAAATTAATGCTCTCTTTTATGTGCGCAATTTTGATACCGTTTTACTTCATCTAGGTCATTTATCACAAAATAACTGCGCGTGTTGTTCGATATTTTTGTCAAAGATGATAATTAACCATGTCATACTGTTATATTTAGTTGTAGGATAACAAAGACTTTGGCGCCCACGCGGCTGGTTATTGATTTTAATTTTTTTCTATCGCTCTAATACAGCGCTTCCCGATTCAAATTGGGTCCCGCACCCCCTACGGCCTAAAGAGCGGATTTCGCACCCCCTGTTAAAAT